>JAODAL010009430.1:0-110970 GCA_025379985.1 Phyllomedusa bahiana | reverse complement strand
TGGCATGAGCTAAACACTTGAGGAGACTACTACAATTGATAGGTGACCTCTATCCCTTTTTGTCATTACTCATTTATACGTGTACTATATATAAATATACTACTGAAATGTGTTTGAATGTATAACTCCTGAATTATTATCTGGACACAGCTGAATGTATCATATGTATAGTTGCTATTGCCGTTTCCTCCTTTGAAATTGTACAATCTCTAACTTTGAAGTACTTGTAATGCCTCTGTAGTACATGTGAGAATGTTGGTTTTTGTCTTTTTGTGTCTAGTTGGAAAATTCTAAAATAAACCTTATAAAAAAAAAAAAAATAGGAGACTTTCAAAAACTCTTCCATACCTTCTCAAATTTTTATATTTCTGAACATGGAGCGAAATTCAGGTGGTAAGCGAGCAAAGAGGGGGGTAGGACATGGAGGTAGAGGTACGAGAGAAGATGCTCCTTCCAGTGCTGGCGACAACACGCATGCCAGCGGATCGTCAGTTGCAGGACCGTCAGGCCTGTCATCGCTGGGTCAGGGCCCTGTGAATCTCAGTAACGAACAGCGTCGCCAATCTGTCCGTCAGTGGTTAATGCAACCTGCATCCAGCAGTCTTACCTCCTCGTCCTCCCAGTCACGGCCACAAATGTCGTCATCAGCATCACCAGCATCCGTCCAACATGAAGCAGCCAAATGTCAACTCGTGTACCCACCACTGTGGATAATCCATTTTCTGAAGACCTCTTTAATGACAAAATGCGGTTGGGGTCAGAAGGCATGTTAAAAGATCAAGAGGCCAAAGAGGATGATTTTCTCTGCCTGATGCCATCAGAGGAGGAGAAGGAAGCTGGTCAATCGGCAAAAATCCCGGGCGGTCGGCAACGCCTTGCAGTCCCTCTTGCTTGTAGCCCGCAGCTCCTGGATGCAGAATGTCAGGACGACCAAGTCACCTGTGTTGATGATGATGATGACGACATTGCGGATCCAACGTGGTCTTTTCAGCAGAATTTGCTTGCGAGCGCTTCATCACTGGACGAGGAGGAAGACGATGGGGTAGTGTCAGTACGGGTTCCGCCTCAAAAAGGGAGAGGGCGGTCGCAGAAGTCCGCTGATATGATTCCGCCAGCCACGGTCAGCGCAAACCCCGCTCCTCACTTATCGCCGTCAAAAAGGTCCAGGACCTCTCAAGCCTGGGCCTTCTTTGAGCAAGCCTCTGATTCACCCAGCGATGTCATATGCCGCCTATGCCGTAAACGCATAAGTAGAGGCAAGAACCTTAGGTGGTTAACCACCACCAACATGTCTAGTCACATGCAGCGAATGCATGAGTTGAAATGGAGGCAACACTTGGCCAAAAAAGGCCAGACTGATGCCGGGCCTCCAACCACTGTCACACCCTCTGTCTCTGCCTCCTCCTCCTCCGCCACCACCAAGCGTTCCTCAGCTGCCCATGTCTCTCAGAGTCATGATCAGGGATCAGCCTCCGCTTCAGCCTCCACCGTCGCCCGAGTACCACCAGCACCACCAGAGACCCATCCTACCCCTTCTCCTTCCGCCAGTTTGACGACCTGCACGCCATACAGCGGCCAGTCTAGCAGCCAGCCTTCTGTCTTCCAGGTTTGGGAGCAGAAGAAACACTTTAACCCAAACCATCCCAAAGCCAAAAGCCTGAATGTCGGCATTGCCAGGCTTTTGGCCTTGAAATGTTGCCTTTCTGTCTGGTGGACACAGATGGGTTCCGCTATGTCATGGCCCTTGCCTGCCCCCAATACCAGATGCCGAGCAGGCATTTCTTTGCCAGAAAAGAATTTTTGGGGGCATTTTGCTTTGAAATGCAGCTATACTACAGGTCCTATTATAAAAAAATGTTGTTTCTAACAGACATTTGTTCTTCACAATTGTCCAAAGTGGCTCAAGGGTCATGCTTTGAATTTTTGGGGGCATTTTGCTTTGAAATGCAGCTATACTACAGGTCCTATTATAAAAAAAAATGTTGTTTCTAACAGACATTTGTTCTTCACAATTGTCCAAAGTGGCTCAAGGGTCATGCTTTGAATTTTTGGGGCATATTGCTATGAAATGCAGCTATACTACAGGTCCTATTATAAAAAAAATGTTGTTTCTAACAGACATTTGTTCTTCACAATTGTCAAGAGTGGCTCAAGGGTGATGGTGCTGTCAGAAACAGGAATAGGTAGGACACTGTTAATGGACACATATTGCAAAATGACTTGTTTTTGCAAGATCTTTAACATAGCTATCAATCCCTGTATTGAGACAACCCATTTAATACAATTAAAAAAAGAGAAAGAAAGACATAGTGGGATTCCTTCCTATTTTAAAAATGTGTTTTCTAGAATTAAACTACTAAAAAACTTGCATGTACAAAATAGCTGGTCAAAAAATTCCTCTGAATTGTACAAGGGAGGTACAGGCAAACTTGACCCAGATGTAGGTTTATTCAGAGGACATGGAGTATGGAGCACGGACAGAGAACAAAGTACAGAGACAATTTCCTCCAGCACATTGAGTAAAATTAGAAAAAGAATGCCAGAAAAAGGGCACCTGGGTGGAACAGGAGTGTTAACCACCAGTATTTCCAAGTGAAGCTCAATTGGTCCGAACTCATATGGAGGGGCATGCGCTACCAGGACAGGGACAGTATATGTCCAGTGAAACTAAAATGGTGGTTGAAAGACTCCTATTTCCGACACTTTTTAATCTGTGGGTCAGACAGGTTTAATGGTCATTCTGCGGTACAGGACAGATATAGTTAGTGTCCAGTTCAACTAAAATGGTGGTTTAAAGACTCCCTTTTTCCCCGGCACTTTTTAATTTGGGGGGCAAAAGGTTTAATGGTATCGCGGTCCAGGACAGATATAGTCAATGTCCAGTTCAACTAAAATGGTGGTTGAAAGACTCCTTTTCCCGGCACTTTTGAATTGGTGGGGCAGACGGGTTTAATGGTCATCCTGCGGTCGACAGGACAGTCAATGTCCAGTTCAACTAAAATGGTGGTTGACAGACTCCTTTTCCAGCACTTTTTAATCTGGGTCATGCAGGTTTGGGGCTCATGCTGGGGCCCGGACAGGTATAGTCAATGTCCAGTGAAACTAAAATGGTGGTTGAAAGACTCCTTTTTCCGGCACTTTTTAATCTGGGGTCATGCAGGTTTGGGGCTCATGCTGTGGCCCAGGACAGGTATACACAATGTCCAGTGAAACTAAAATGGTGGTTGAAAGACTCCTTTTCCCGGCACTTTTGAATCTGGGGGTCATGCAGGTTTGGGGCTCATGCTGTGGCCCAGGACATGTATAGTCAATGTCCAGTTCAACTAAAATGGTGGTTGAAAGACTCCTTTTTCCGGCACTTTTAAATCTGGGGGTAATGCAGGTTTGGGGCCCATGCTGTGTTCCAGGACAGGGATATTCAATGTCCAGTTCAAGTAAGATGATGGTTCAAATCATACTGCCTTCTGGCACTTTTTAATTTGTGGGTGATGCAGGTTTAAGGGTCATGCTGTGGTACAAGACAGGGATAGTGAATGGTGTGTGATTTTTTTTCTGTGGCTTTTATAACCTAAGTGTGTTGCCTAAGATGTAGCACGTATCCATTTGACTGTTGTGGATGTTAATTCCAGCTTCTCCAGCCCTGTTTGGGTGTAAGAATGAAGGTGTTGTTGCTCTCCCATAGACTTTAATGGTCATCGCTCATAATCGACCACTCACTATCGACTAGCTTGTCGATGATGGTCGACTTTCGACCATCGACCGATTTCGATGGTCAACGTAATCGCTCAACACTAGTAATGACTCCTCCAGCTGTGCTGAAGGTCCGCTCAGATATGACTCTGGCTGTTGAGCAGGACAACACCTCTATGGCGTGGCAAGCGAGCTCGGGCCATTCATCCATTTTTGATACCCAGAAGTCAATTGGGTCCAGAACATATCCAAAAACATCGGTGTTGAGACACAGATAGTCGTGCACCATGATCTTAAGCCGGTCTCTGTGTGTCGTATGTGTTCCCTGCATTACATGCGTTGCTGACGTGGTAAATAAGGATTGCCAGCGGTCACCCATTAGGCTTCTGCCACAATGCCTGCTGCTGCTACGGCTACATGGCACTCTACTGCTGTCACGTTGCTGACGTTGTTCCACCGTGACATTAGAAGAATGTGAAGCAGACGCAACAGATGTCTTCAGTTGATCAATGAGCACGGTCTCCAATTCCTTCATTTTACTCTCTATTTGGGTGGGTGGAAGAAAAGTGCTGAGTTTCGCTTTGTAACGGGGATCGAGGAGGGTGGCCACCCAGTAACTGTTGTTCATTTTGATGGCCTTAATACGAGGATCAAGTTGGAGGAAATGGAGCATCCAAGCACTCATGTGAGAGATGGAGCCTTGATTTCCCAAGCCTTGGGGTTGAGGGGCACTAGTAAACTGATCTTCCTCGTCTTTGTCCTCCGCCTCAAATCTGTGCCAACCTCTTTCCAAGGCAGGGACATCGGTAACGTCGGTGTCCAGCCATACCTCATCCTCCTCCTCCGCTTCTTCCTCCTCAGCTTCAACACAGTGCTGACTTGCCTCAAATGATTTACCCTGAGAGCTGAGGCGCCGCCTTGTACCAGTCCTGGACCCCGAACCACCACCTAACGAAGATCGATAAAGTTGTGAAACTGTCGGGCCTCTGGATCCGATGGAGAGTAAGGCTCTGTGTCCGCATCTGTTTCCACCTACTCCTCCGTCGCTGGTGGGACCTGCTGTTTCAGAGTGTCCAACACTTGTTCCAGAACTAAGATCACCACAATGCTCATGCTGACAAGGGCATCGCCTGCGCTGACCCTTTTGGTGGCTTCTTCAAAACTCGCCAGGATGGTGCAGAGCTCTTTCACCTACCTACACTCTCGGTGGCTCAACACCCCGAGGTCCACACCGCTGCTTGTCGGGCCATGTGCCACTTCATACTGCGTAATGTCATTGCGTTGCTGCCACAATCGCAGGAGCTTGTGGATGGTGGAATTCCAGCGTGTTGCCACGTCAACAATGAGACGGTTGACGGGGAGGCCAAGCTGACGCTGAAACGCAGCCAGCCGGGACGAAGCAGGGTGCGAACGGTGGAAGTGTGGGCTCAGACCTCGAGCCTTCCTCAGCAGGCAGTCGAGACCAGGGTAGCGATTTAGAAATATCTGGATAACGAGGTTCATGACGTGTGCCAGGCAAGGGCTGTGCTCCAGTCTACCGATCTTAAGGGCGGCAAGGAGATTTCGCCCGTTGTCGCAACCACCTTGCCTGGCACAAGGTTCTTGTCACCCAGCCACTGCTCGGTCTCATTGTGCAGAGCCATCCACAGCTCTTGACCTGTGTGTTGACGGTCTCCAAGACATTTCAACACGGCCTGGTTTCTCTGGGCACGTGATGCCTGGGGGAAAGAACCCTGCACCATCCCTGCGGTTTTGAAGAGCGTGCGCCGAGCCTGAGAGCCACCGTCATCACCAGAGACATCCACCCAGCTCACCCAGTGAGCTGTCACAGAGATATAGCGGCCTTGACCGTGCTTACTAGTCCATGTATCGGTGGTCAGATGGACTTTGCTGGACACAGATGCAGACAACGCGCTGGAGATTTTAGATGACACGTGGCTGGCCAGGGCAGGGACGGCTTTTCGGGAAAAGAAATGCCTGCTCAGCATCTGGTATTGGGGGCAGGCAAGGGCCATGACGTGGCGGAACCCATCTGTGTCCACTAGATGGAAAGGCAACATTTTCAAGGTCAAAAGCCTGGCAATGCCGACATTCAGGCTTTTGGCTTTGGGATGGTTTGGGTTAAAGTGTTTCTTCTGCTCCCGCACCTGGTAAATGAAAAGCTGTCTGCTAGACTGGCCGCTGTATGGCGTGCAGTTGAAACTGGTGGAAGGAGAAGGGGTAGGCTTTGTCTCCGGTGGTGCTGGTGGTACTCGCGCGACGGTGGAGGCTGAAGCAGAGGCTGATCCTTGCTCATGCTGTTGAGGGACATGGGCAGCAGAAGAACGCTTGGTCTTGGAAGTGGCGGAGGAGGAGGAGGCAGAGACAGAGGGTGTGACAGTGGTTGAAAGCCCAGGACCGGTGTGGCCTTTTTTCGCCAAGTCTTCCCTCCATTTCAACTCATGCATTCGCTATATGTGACTAGATATGTTGGTGGTGGTTAAACACTTATGATTCTTCCCTCTACTGATGAATTTATGGCAAATGCGGAATATAACATCGCTGGGCGAATCTGAGGCTTGATCGAAAAATTCCCAGGCTTCAAAGGTCCTGGACCTTTTCGACGGCGATAAGCGAGGAGCGGAGTTTCCGCTGTCACCACTGATCATGGCTGCCGGAATGATCTTGTGTGACCGCCCTCTCCCTTTTTGAGGCCGGACCCATACTGACACTACCCCAACGTCTTCCTTCTCGTCCAGTGATGAAGTGCTTGCAAGCAAATTCTGCTGAAAAGACCACGTTGGATCTGCAATGTAATCATCATCATCACAGGTGACTTCCTCGTCCTGACATTCTACATCCTGGAGCTGCGGGCTTCAAGCCACAAGCACTGCAAGGTGTTGCCGACCGCTCGGGATTTGTGCCGACTGACCAGTTTCCTTCTCCTCCTCTGATGGCATCAGCGATTGGGCGTCAGAGCAGACCAAATGATCCTCATTGGCCTCTTGAACTTTAGAAATGCCTTCTGACCCCCACCGCATTGTGTCATCAAAGAGGTCTTCAGAAAATGGATTATCCACAGTGGTGGGTACATGAGTTGACATTTGGCCTGTCTTCGCTTCAGGTTGGACGGATGCTGACGATGATGATAACGACATTCGTGGCCGTGACTGGGAGGACGAGGAGGTAAAACCGAAGGATGCAGGTTGTGTTAACCACTGAAGAACAGATTTACGATGCTCTTCATTACTGAGATTCACAGGGAACCGACCCAGCGATGACAGCCCTGACGGTCCTGTAACTGACGATGTGCTGGCTTGCATGTTGTCCGCAGCAGTGGAAGGAGTACCTTCTCTTGTACCTCTAGCTCCATGTCCTACACCATTCATAGTTTGTTCCATGTTCAGAAAGATAAAAATTTAAAAGGTATAGAAGAGTTTTTCACAGCCTCTTATTGAGAAACTGTACTGCAAAGATGGCAAATCACAGGTATTCTTAAATTCCTCTAATTTCCAATGGCCAACTAGGACTAGCAATTGATAGTTTTCAACAAACTATCGTACAAGTGCGCTATTTGCACAAAACTGAGATGCACGTAGTGCAATATACAACTATTGAACAGTTATACGGATAAGATATGGCAGTTTTACAATGCTGACAACAGGCACCAGTTACTATAAAATATCTGTAACCCAATTTGCATACAAGGGGGCTATTTGCAAAAAACTAAGGCGCACTGAGTGCAATAGAACTATTTAAAAGTTATATGGATTAGATATGGTGGTTTTGGCACCACTGACAACAGGCACCAGTTACTATAAAATATCTGTAACCAAATTTGCGTACAAGTGCGCTATTTACGCCAAACTGAGATGCACTGAGTGCAATAGAACTATTTAAAAGTTATATGGATTAGATATGGCGGTTTTGTCACAAGTGACAACAGGCGGCAGTTACTATAAAATATGTGTAACCAAATTTGCGTACAAGTGCGCTATTTGCGCCAAACTGAGACGCACTGAGTGCAATAAACTATTTAAAATTTATATGGATTAGAAGGGGGCGTGGATTGCCATGGCCTCGTGAAGATGCTTCATCCTGAGCTCCCTTGATCTCATCTGAGAATCCACTGCCATCTGCCTGCTAAACATGGGCAAATCTTCTAAGAAAAGCAAATCTGGCTCCTTTGCTGATCCTGCACCCGCTCAAGGGGACATCAGTCAATATTTTGGCCGTTTTGCGGCCCTAATGCCTCCCGAGGACTCGATGGAGTGTGGGCCTCAAGATGGCCGACCAGACCCTGCAGCTCCAGAGAAGCGCCGTGCTGCGCTTAACCCCACAGAGGCTCCTTCCACCCGTTCGGCCCATAGGAGGAGAGCACTCTGAGCTCCTACCTGAGACTCCTGCTGCCCTGGGACGTCCAGATGATGGCCGCGCCGCTCGCGGCATCATGTCGCCGGTCGCCGCCTCCTCCTCCGTCAGCCCGGATCCACGGGACACGCGGCTGCCGTCTCCTCCTGCCGCGGCCTCTTCTGATGTGGGGTTGAAGAACAGATCACCTGCGCACGCCACTCCGGATGCACAGCCGGCCACGCTGCCTGCCGCGGCTCTGCCTGCGCCGATGAGTCACGGCCCTGCGACGCGCACTGAGCTGGGAGAGGAACAGACGGGCACCTCCGGCCCTGCGGGCTCGCGGCTGCAAAGGGAGCCCTGTGCGCCTCAAGTGGACTTTTCTATAGCAATGACCAAACTTTAAAACTTCATTATATTTTAATCATATTTCGATTTTAAAATAGACAACAGTCTGTAAGACATAGAAAAAGTGCAGATACTTATCGCATGGAGATGTAGTCCATTTCTCTGTAAAGCATAGCAGTGAGGATTAGCTGGAGGACACGAGCCGCCCGCACAGCTGTGCGACGTTTCGAAGACAAGCTTCTTTCTCAAGCATGCGCAGTAAGGTAAAAGTATCCCTTATATCCGTTTCTATTTACACATATAAATACAAGAATTTACAAATTACAAAATTTTATAAAAACAATCTCATTTCAAGTTTCTCATTTAATCCCTTGGGACTCAGGGCATCTAACGTGACTATCCAAAATATTTCTCTCTTTATTAAATGCTCACTGGTTACTATGCCAGTGCAAGTTTTAACCCTTTCTAGCACACACCATTTTAATTCAGCAACACTGTGTTGTGCTTCAATACAGTGGAGTCTTACTCAAACTCTCCCCTATCTGTCAGCTTGGGGGAGAATCGCCTGGCCAGTGACACTAAGGCTCCTATCCCTAAGGCCTTGCTTCTCTCTGGGTCACCTTCTCCTAGTGGGGGGCCTCCACAGAACAGTTCTCCAGTCCTGGACTCCCCACTTATTGATGATGCTGGGCCCCTGAACGCAGGAGTCCCTGATGGCTCAGCTACTCCCTTGGCAGCACAGTGGGGGCCCTTGAGCTGGGCATCTCATACCTCCTGCACCCCAGGTGGCCCCAACACCGCCCCTGGCAGGGGCCATGATCATTACTCTTCTCCATGGTCCATGGGGTCGTCATGGGGGGATGACTCCGGTTGGGCCCATACAGGGAGTAATGTGGGGGTACGGTCATCAACGACGCCTGTGCCTGCCATCTTCACGTCCGCCCACCCTCCACATGGTGTTGCTCTGGCAGCCTCTCCCTCCCAGGGCTGGGGCAGCCCGCTCTGTAGCCCGAGGGCTATTACCCCCCATTCCCGGTTCTCCAATGCAGGGGCCCCCTACTCCATCTCCAGGAACCGCATTTGACCATACTAAGACAGGATATGGGGCTGTGGTGTGTGCATCTGCCATGGCAAGCCAGCTGATAACCCTGGCGGACCTTCAGCTTCTTACACAGAACCTCCCCACCAGACAAGACATTTCTTCTATGACACAGCGGCTCTTGGATGAGTACAGGAAGGATTTTGCTCAATTTCGTTCTGATCTATCAGCTTTGACCACCAGGGTGGATATGCTCCAGCAGGCTCAGGAATCCTCTTCCACTTCTCTCTCCGCTTTACAGGGAGTGGTGCAGCAACACTCATTCAATTGTTTGCCCTTCACAGCACCTAGATGATGTGGAGAACAGAGGGAGGAGAAATAACCTTCGGATCCGGGGCCTTCCATAATCTGTGCCTGCTTCAGATCTCTACTCTACTATATCACAAGTTTTCAACACCATCTTGGACCGTGACCCGAATACCTACATAGAGCTGGATCGAGTTCATAGAGCCCTACGTCCTCCCAGTAAGGACTCTCAATGCCCAAGAGACGTAGTCTGTCGGGTCCATGTTCTTAAGGAGGAGATTATTTAGAAGGCCCTATCCCGTCAATTCTTGACATATCAGGACCATCCACTGCAGATATTCCCGGACCTGTCTCGCCACACGTTGGCACAGCGGGCGATGCTAAAACACATTCTTAACGTCGTGAAGGAGAGGCATATTCCCTAGAGATGGGGATACCCTTTTGCTCTTATTGTCCCTGCGCTCACCTCAGGACTTACCAACGTTTATGCGGAACTTACAGCTCCCTGATGTCTCCCTGCCTGACTGGCCCTCTATGTCTATGTCCATGGGGAAGGGTGCTGCAGCCCGTGGTGCCTCTCCTCTATCCCATCGGGATGCAAAAGGTCTGCCACCCAGGGGACCCCGCCCCAAAGGGTCCCGCACGCTCAAGACGTACTTAGTCACCAGCAAGGGCCCTTCTTCCAATTCGGCTACTGGTACTTGAGAGACTTGAATTGATGTTCCTCCTAACGTTCTTGCCTTGCAGGTTTAGTGTGTCAGGTAGTGCACGTGCTCCTGTTCCTTCCCCTTTCTTCTTCCCTCTTAGGTGCACTATTGAGGAATGTTTTACGCTGTTCTCACTCTTACATTGGGTTAACTCGGGAGCAGCACGAGTCCTTTGCTTGACTAGGTTATAGGATGATAATTGATGTTATTGCCCTTATTACAATGTTTTTGGATTCTCTTTCAATAGTATTGTTCATTACTGTTTGGGAGCAACTTCTATGGCAGGCCTATCATACACATTCTCCAAATAGGGTTTGGATTGCCTTCTGGCCACATGTGGGCCACCTGGTTTTCCTGGTTCTTAAGATTATCCATAGTTTTTTGTGCAGAAGTTTTATGTTTTTCCTGTTATTCCTGTTTTGTCTTCCTGTACCCCTCTCCTGCCTGTTTTCTTTTCATTCCCTTTTTTCCTTTTCCACCTGTCCCCCGCTGGACGCTGGAGGCGTGCGACATATGTCAACTCTTTAGGCACAATGGGAGACCTTAAGCTAGCATCCTTCAACGGCAAGGGCCTTAACACTCCTAGGAAGCGCTCCCAGGTCCTCTGCCACTTCCACCGACAAAAAGTCCACATAGTCTGTTTTCAAGAGACGCACTTTAAAACGGACTGTGTCCCTTCAGTTGAAGATAGATATTTCCCCCAGTGCCATTTGCTCCCTGCCTTTACTCAAAAACTAGAGGGGTGGCCATTGCCATCCACAAGTCTCTAGCCCATCGGGTTGTAGAGTGCATAGCAGATGCAGAGGCCAGATATCTTATCTTAGTTCTTAACATCAATGGTCATGACTTTACGATCGTCAATGTCTACGCTCCGAACTACGGGCAGGTTACCTTCCTGTTGAACGTCCTTGATGAGTTGCACTCACGGGCCAGGGGCACTGTCTTGTTTTGTGGGGACTTTAGCCTAACCCTCGATACCACCCTGGACAACTCGTCCGGGCGTTCTTCTGTAGCATATTCAGCCATTAACCGTGTTAAGAGGGCCCTTCTCCAATTCCAGATAGTTGATGGATGGCGGCTTCAACATCCATCTGATAGGGACTATAGCTTTTTCTTGCAACCTCACAACACATATAGTAGAATCGACCACATTTTGCTTCAGCCTAGTGCACTTTCGTGGTTGCAGTCTTCCTCCATAGGGAATGTGCTATGCTCTGATCATGCTCCCATTTTTATATCCTTGTGTGTTCCTTTCCTCTCTGCTCATGCCCGACCTGTGGACAGGTTCTTTGCCGCCTTAGGGGTACTTTTTGATAACCCGGATAGGGAAGCTGTGGCCGAGGCTCAGCTGACCACCTTGAGGCAGGATAAAAAGACTGTGGAGGAGTATTGCTCCAAATTTCGGCGCTGGTGTGTTCTGTCTGGGTGGAACGACCCAGCTCTTAGATGTCAATTTAGATTAGGGGTAGCTGACCATGTGAAGGATTTATTGGTGGCTTACCTTACCCCTGGTACTTTAGATGAGGCTATGGCATTAGCCGTTCGTCTGGACAGACGTTTTAGGGAGAGACGTCGAGAGAAGGCTACCACCCCGGTGGTTCACTCAATAGTCACCCCTACGCCCATGGTTCCTGATATAAACCCAGAGGAGCCCATGCAAGTGTGGGCTTTCTCTGCCACTGCTGCTAGGGACCGTAGGACTTCTCGTCGTATCCAAGGATTATGCTTTTACTGTGGTGAAGATGGACACGGCATCAGGGAGTGCTCCAAACGGAAGACCAGGCCAGAAAAACTCCAGCGCCTAGGTGGTCAGCAGGAGGATCACCTAGGCGAGCAGGTATTTCCTATTGTATCCAAAAAATTGTTGCTACCAGTTAAGATTTCATACTTGTCGCTGTCTGTTTCTGGGACTGCATTTGTGGATTGTGGATCAGCTTCTAATTTTGTTGATGCGTCTTTCGTCAAACGTCTAGGCCTACCTTGGAGACCGCTACCTGATTCTCTACGGGTTGGGGCTATTGACTCCACTCCACTAGTTCGGGGCACAATCCAACATTGTACTCCTGAGCTAGAGATGGTGGTCGGATCCATACATATTGAAAATTATATTCTATTTATCATGGAGGGGCTGTCCGCTGATGTGGTTTTGGGGCTGCCCTGGCTTCAGAAACATAACCCAGTGTTTGACTGGAATTCAGGGGAATTAGTTAGGTGGGGACAACGGTGTGTTGACAGTCTCCCTACCATACTGGGCAATACTGAGGTGGAGCAGATTCCTGTTTTCATCCGTGACTTTGCTGCAGTATTTTCTCAGAAACAGTCGGAGATACTACCCACTCATAGATCTTACGACTGTGCCATTGACCTATTGCCCGGAGTGAGGTGTCCCAAGGGGAAGATTTATAATCTGTCTGGTCCAGAGAGACTAGCCATGAAGTAATATATTACAGAAAGCTTACAGAAGGGGCATATCCGACCTTCGGTGTCTGCCATGGGTGCAGGGTTTTTCTTTGTAGGAAAAAAGGATGGAGGCCTCCGTGCATGTATAGATTACCATGAACTGAATAAAATAACGGTAAAAAACCAATACCCGTTACCCTTGATCCCTGATCTGTTCAATCAAATCCAGGGAGCAAAGTGGTTTTCCAAGTTGGACCTTAGAGGGGCCTATAACCTCATCCGTATCCGAGAAGGGGATGAGTGGAAAACCGCGTTTAACACTCCTGAAGGTAATTTTGAGTATCTGGTGATACCATTCGGGTTGTGTAATGCTCCCGCGGTGTTCCAGAACCTGGTTAATGATGTTTTCCGTGAATTCATTGGTTGTTGTATAGTCGTTTACCTGGATGACATTTTGATCTATTCGGAAGATTGGTCGTCCCACGTTAAACACGTACGACAGGTATTGCAAATCCTGAAAGAAAATAGTTTGTCAAGCTTGAAAAATTTGTTTTCGGGGTGCAGGAGGTACCTTTTCTTGGGTACATCCTGACTCCTAACTCATTTCGTATGGACCACGGTAAAATTCAGGCCATTCTCGATTGGGTCCGCCCTTCATCTCTGAAGGCCCTGCAGCAGTTCCTAGGGTTTGCTAACTACTATTGTAAATTTATTCGTAATTTTTCTGTCTTAGTTTGGCCTTTGACTGACATGACTAAGAAGGCGGTGAAGTTCAGTAATTGGCAACCTGAGGCCCTAGAGGTATTTGAGAAGCTTAAGCAGTGTTTTGTATCAGCTCCTGTGTTGATTCAAGCAGATCATAGCAAACCTTTTGTCATTGAGGTTGATGCTTCCGAGTATGGCGCAGGGGCGGTCTTGTCTCGGGGGTCTGCTGCTATGACTAACCTTCGTCCTTGTGCCTTCTTTTCATGTAAATTTTCCTCAGCTGAAAGAAATTCTGATGTTGGGAATCAGGAGTTGTTGGCTATTAAGTTGGCCTTCGAGGAATGGCGCCACTTCCTCGAGGGTGCCCAGCATCAGGTCACAGGTCACGGTCCCTACCAATCATAAGAACCTTACCTTTTTAGAGAGTGCTAAAAGATCAAATCCACGTCAAGCGCGTTGGGCATTATTTTTTACACGCTTCAACTTTGTTGTTACTTACAGACCTGGTTCAAAAAATGTGAAGGCTGATGCTCTATCTAGAAGCTTCTGTGCCAGCCACGCATCCCAGGAGGATCCGGCACCTATATTGCCCAAGGAGACTGTTGTCTCAGCTATTTCCCTTGATTTAGCCACTAAGGTCCAAAGGTCTCTACAGTACCTGGTCCATTGGAAGGGGTATGGTCCTGAGGAGAGATCATGGGTTCTGGCGAAATCCATCCATGCTGATGACCTGGTGAGGGAATTCCATGATTTTCACCCGGACAAACCCAGACCAGGGAAGGGTCCGGTATCCCCTCCTAAAAGGAGGGGGTACTGTCAGGGCTGGGCAGCGCTCGGTTTGCAGGAAGCAATGTTCTGCAGCAGCTGATCAGCGACCCCACCCTGCAGGGAGCTCTGTGAGTGACAGAGGCCCAGCCACTCCAGTCAGGGGGCGTGTCGCACAACGGTCAGGGCGTGTCTCGCGCCGCGCAACTGACTCCTTGGGCGGAAGGGGAGGTCTCCCGGACCTCGGCGCTTCCGCCCCGCCCACGCCAGGCCTTCGCGACCGCCCAGCGCATCAGTATGCGCCCAGCGTGCCGGGTCATGCCGCGCCTCCCCTAGGGGCCGGGGGGGCGGCGGTCCAGCGCGTTCCTTGACCCTGAGCAACACTGAGGTTTGCTCTGCGCCACAGACAACCCTTCCCCCGTACTCCCAACCCTCCACTTACCACTTTCCCGCTGCCCGTGACCAACATTCCTAAAATAAACACACAGACCTCCGACTGGAATGAAATGGCCACAGCAGCCGTTTTATTAACAAAAGTATAACATAAACTTTACTTTGCATATAAATATATATAAATAACCATCCATTAAATACATATACATACTTAAATATTTATATATATAACTAAAACTCCATATATATATATATATTATAATATATATATATATCTATATATATATATATATATATATATATATATATATGCACACCATAAACCAGTATCTGTAAACCAAATAACTCCTCCCAACTCCTAACCAAAACTCAACCAATTGTAACCAGGCAACAACGTGCCATTTCCACTGGGGCAGAGGTCCTTGGAGCTAAAACGACCTGGCGACCAAAATCCCCGAAGGGACAAAACATCCTACCCCCAGCCGCATTCCACTGGCTCGGAGGTCCAAAAGCCATACTAGATGGCTCACCCAATTCGCTCTCCAGGGATACACGCCTGAAAGAGCCCCACCTTCTCCAGGCCGGGTAAACGTTCACCAAAAACCTGAGGAAGTCCCTGATTCCCTAATGATTCCCTAATGACTCCCTCACCCAAACTCCTCATCCAACTCCGAGAACCCCTGCCGCCACCACGAGCATGCCATGACACCTCATGCATGCGAGGCCCCCACCAAGCCAACCGCCCTTTCGATACCTTCCTGTATCCCCAAAGCCCACAAATCCAGTCCCATCGCCGTCAAATGAACCCCGTTGGAGCTCCAAAAATGCCCCTCTCCCGACTTCAATTCCAGATGACGGATGAACACTCTGCCATTCCGGGCCACAAAACCTGCCACCAACCGGTTCACCTTCGCTATTGCCCTATTCAAACTATCCACTGAGCGAGCTCCACCTCCAATGATGTCGGAACACGATATCCGACCAGACAATAACCATATCAGGAAACTCAGACCACAAGCGCAAAAGGTCAAACTTAATACTCCGTGTTAACTCCCTGGAGGTCACCAAACCCAAATCCTTCCCCCCCCCCGCATGCAAGACCAGGACATCTGGATCCCTATCCAAAGCCGCAAAACGCATGACTTCGGGTACTACCCCCAGCCACCGCATACCTCGTCTCCCCAACCATCGCACTAGGGCCACATTCCTTGGTATTCCCAACTGGCGCCCATTCGGCCGAAGTTCCGCCCGCTCAGCTCCCCAATAGACATATGAATGACCTAGGATCCAGACGAGAAGAGGGGGACGCCCTAGAATAAACAAAACAGAGAATAACAAACACATATGAAACCAGCGACCCGCCAACCATATCCGCCCTTCCCCGCTAACTTCTATGCAATCAAGTGTGGACGAACAGAAAGTCTGTACCAATCTGATTCCCAGCGCCTGATCCTGCGCACCACATAGGAGTTCAAACCCCAACTTGCAGCCTTCGTGCCTGCCCGATCCGAAAAGAATGCGGGGCAAAATCCTACGGATTCAACCCTGTTGCCTCTACCCATCTTCATGAACAAGGAGCGGTCCACAGGAGACCCTCCACAAAGCCCAAAAAGCCCGCACACGCTCCACCGGGCACTGTGGGCCCCCGGAACACGCCGCAAGACTACCCTTCTGCCCTTACCCCCTTGGTCCGTTTTTGACCGACGAATCAAAAAACTAACCACATCACCACTCAACTCCACATCCTCCGCCTGCACTCCTCCCCCTTTGCACAGACTGGGGGACACCAGCTCCCCTATCCTCATGAACAGGCAACAATTGCCATTAACGAGCCCGTCCTGAATCGCCGAACAAGGGCAACTACTTTGTCAAACGAAGTGTACACTACCGAACACAACTCTTGTGAAATCCCATTATTTACCGATTGCTCCTTCGGGAACGACAAGTGATAGATGAGCCGAAACTTGTTCGGCACAACTCCCAGAGGAGACACCACTAGGTCAGAAAAAGGGGGTTCATCAAAATGCCCTGCCATCCTACCCAGAGACACCTCCTTTGCAAGCTTCTCCGACACCACGGAGGGATGCTCCCTAGTCGACCTCAAATTCCGCAAGGAAAAGGGGACAACATGTCCCGGAGGGGGAATCCAGAACCCCCGCGCAAAACCTTCCACCAACAACTGTGCTCCCTCCTGATGTAGATATCCTTTCTTAGCAACCTCTCTGTCTCCCCACGGACCCTTCAAACATTAACAATGCACTGTGATTCTATTCAAAAGATTAGAAAGCTTTATTATGGACTGACATGATTTTTTAAAGGGTATAGGTGTGATCATACAGAGAAGGTAGGCATATTACAATCCAATCAAAGATAAGTATATAGCATAGGATATAGGTTACAATCCAATCAGTGTCTTATGTAAAGAAACCATTTAATTTATTAAAATCTATGACACCTCCCATCTACCAAAAAAAATAAAAAATCAATACTCTGACATCTGTCTTAGTTACACTAATCTAATAACCTTAAACAAGCAGCAGCTATGACCTGTTATTCCCAAAAGCCCAGGCCTTCAGACGTATCTCTAGGGCCAAATATGTGAGCGGAACAGAAAATGTCCTTGTATCCTAGTCGAAATTCATATTAGAAAAAAGATTTAAGTTTGAAGAAGACAAGATGGAAGCCATAAATTAAAATGATTATCAAACTATCAAACGTATATTCAATTCTGTTTCACCTCCCTATCCGGATATCTGTCCAGATACTGTACCATCGCGGGAAGCTTCACCGGCATCTCCCCCTTGGCCACCTGGACCGCTCCCTTTTGCCCGTCCTTTCTTGAAATATCTGGAAACCGGATGTGAGGAGCCCCCGCAGAAAGAACAGATGTGTTTAAATGGCAGCCCGACCCAAATTTACACTGGCCACTGTTGAACTGCCAACACGCTCCGCCCTTTTGGACCTCTGCCTGACCGCTTGCCCCGGTACCTCCTGCAGACCCGCTTTGGCCGGAAGACCCGGCCCCCCCATGAAAGGACTGCCCGAACTTAGTCGGGGCCATCACCCGCAGCCACAGGCCGATGTCCTTATGGTCCCACCTTATAGAAGGACGGACCGCCTTCCTCTGTCGGAATTGTTCGTCGTAACGGAGCCAAGCCATTCCCCCATACTCCCGATACGCCTCACCTATCGAATCCATATAGCAGAACAACGCCGAACAATTTTCTGGTGCCTTCTCCCCTATGACGCTTGCCAAAATGTCAAACGCCTGCAGCCAATTCGTAAACGTCTGCGGTATCAACTGCCACCGACGCTTCTCCTCCTTCTTACTTTCTTCCTTTTTACCCTTGTCCAGATTGAACTTCTCAAGGGGCAAAAGGGAAAAAATCTCCACGTATTCATCCTTAGCTATCTTATCCCTAACCTCCTGCTTCAAATGAGCCCCCAGGGGCCCCTGAAAGCACACGTAGACCTCACCCCTGGCCCGATCGTCTAACCTCACGCGTTCCTGCGGTTCCTTTTCCGTCTGCACTGACACCATGACACTCACTCCAGATGCTCTGGCCATGGCTCCCGCTCCCGATCCGTCACAAAGCAGCGGACCGACCCCCACCGAAGCTGGAGAAACCCAGGCCTCAACTGGCTACACCGCCCCGCGATCCTCGAAACGCCCCAACAACTCACGCAAAGCCGCCGCCAGCCCCCCGGACTCCCCCACCACACCCACGGGCCCCTCCGCCGGACCCACCGCGCTCGACTCTATACACCCCTGACTCCCATGATCCGCTAACCCCGCAATATAAGAGGAAAAGAACACGATAAGGACAAACACTCACCAGGCTGCGTGGGGGCTGTGAACCCACCAGCCGTTGTCCTGGAATTTTGCCCGTTGCTCCTGAAGCATCTCAGATCCTCCACTGCTGCCCTCCGGCCCGGGTCCAAGCCGTCTAACCCCAAAATGGGGAGGCCGACCAGCGCAGGCCATTGGGAACGAACTGGTGACTGCCACGCCCGCGGCAGCGACGCTGCATCCTCCAGATCAGAACCACCTGCGCCAGCCGCCCGCCGCCCGTCCACTTCGCACGCTTGCCCCGCACTCCCTGGTGAGCGCGGGCACCGTCGGGATGACATCTGCTGACCGGCTGCCCCCTGGCCGGCACTTCACCAGGTGGGGGCACCTCACATGACGACTAGGGGCAGCAGCAGGCCTGGTGCCAGGCTGGCTAACCGGCCCACTGCCCCCCGCAGGACTCGCAAAATGGGTTCCTTCCGGGCTAGGGGGTCCGACTTCCTGCTGGTCGCGCTCCCGCCCGGCCTGGAGGGTCCCGAGAGGGGCTCCGCTGGTGACGACGAGTCCTGGGGGTAATTTCAGGGCTCAACCACTGTGGTGGCCAAGCCCTCCTCCTTCTTCCCCCCCAAAGGGCAGTTATAAATTCACCCGCCTGTCCCGGGGCCCCAAAACCACCCTCCGGGGCCCCCAGTCGAACCCGGTCGCCCCTCTGCTGAAAGGGAAAATGCCGCACCCGCCCCAAATGCTCGCCCGCCTTTTAGGGGGACGACCCGAGGGGTCTTTGGGCCCCTCCTCTCTGCTGCCTTGCGCCGCCAAACGGGACCTTTTGGGGCGGAAGGGGAGGTCCCCCGGAAACCTCTGCGTTTCCCCCCCGCCCCCCACCTGCCTCCCCCGGCCCGCCCACCCCCTTTTCAGAAAAGGGAAAGGGGAATTTGGGGCTAAAATGGCCCCATTTTTGGGTCAGGTTTGGGTTACTTTGATACTGCTCAGGGTTTTTCAATCCAGTGGTGCCCCAAAACTACCGCATGGTTTGCAAAAAAAAGGGACGGGGCCCAAAGGGTCCCTAAAAAAAGGGGAACAAAATGTCCCTTTTCCCCCCTTTCTCTATTTTTACAAAATTCTTCGGGTGACCAAGCTCGGGAAGGGGGAATGACCCCAGTTTTGATTTTCACAGAATCTTTTTCCCCTACCGGCCTTCATCATCATGTAAAGGGTTTAAGAAACACAACAAGCCAAACTTGAGACTGTGCACTGTTTGGGCAAAAGTAAAAGCAATTGTTACAGCAAATGCTTTCCTATTTAAATTCTAAAAACTAACAAACCAAGCACCCTTTTTAATGCTGTTGCAAAGCATGGGGGGAAAAGCCATGCTAAGATTCAGCCACAAATTTGTCTCCTCTTCCTGCTTTGGAAAATATTTTTTTTTTTTTGGCGGGAAAAAAATGGCCCCAAAAAGCGGGTGCCCAAAAGTGTGTTTGGTAAAAGGGTCTCATTGGTCAAGGAAAGGCCACGAAAATGTAGGCCTTTATACACAAAAAAAAGAAATTTTAGTAGGGATGAGCGATTTTATGGGACAAAATTTAAAAATCGGCATGGTTTTCCCTTTCACACGATAGTTTAGGTGACAATCGGGACAGATAATCTATTATATGTCCCCATTTTCAGGTTTCCTGTCTTTTTTGGGGGCCAGTCAATCAGTTTCCGGGATAGAGGGGGGTGGGGGAGGAGTACAACATAAACCTTTTTGGGTTTTGTTTGGATCTCTTTGGGCGCGCAAAAAACCCGTGACCTCGTTTTATCTAGCAACTGCATTTCCTGTTTGAGCTCATTCCTCTGTTTTTCCCACATTCACAGAAAGGGGAAGTTCTGTTGGGTTTTAAAAAAATGCTGTTCAAAACAGCTCTGAGAGAAAATTCCTTTTTAATAAAAAAAACCCACCCACCTATTTTTCCAGCTTAGAATAGAGTTAAAAACAAAAATTTTTCACTTCTTTTTTTGTTGAAAAAATTTTTAAAGGGGTTTTCTACTGGTGTTGCAGCTGCGGGGGGGAGGGGGGTGGGCGGCTGAAGGGGGGGGGCGGAAGGAGGAGGGGGCCATTTGAAAAGGAAATATTTTGCAGCTGTGTGTTCTGTGATTTTTCAATTAAAAAAAAAAAGGCATTTTTTTTTTTAAACATTTTTTTTGGCGGGCAGTTTTTAAATTTGGGAGTTAAAATTGCCCCTGTTTTTTCGGTTCTATTGCAATCATGCGGTTCAGTTTTCCCCAAAAACCGACAAAATTATCCCTTTAATTTTTTTAAAAAAGTTTTATTGAAGTCCATGCGTCTGTTTCCCGCAAAAAAGCTCAGTTGAAAGGGGAAAATTGTGTTATACTTATTTGATAGTAAATTACGCCTTTTGTCAGTGGTGCGAAGGCTCCCATATTAATCCATTTTAAAAATTTAAAATTTACTTTTTATTGAAAGCCCCGTGCGTTGTTTGGCCCCATGGCCCTCAGTTGTACGAAAAATTGTGTCTTTAAATTTTTCCCTAGTAAATTGGAAAAGGTAGTCAGTGGGCAAAAGGCCGAAAATATTAATAATATAATTTTTTAATATTCTATTTCACTCTGTGCGTTGAAAAATTTTCAGGGACGGGAAGGGGAAGAACACGGGTTGATTTTGTTTTTACGGTTTCTTCCCCATACCGCTTTTTCAAGTATTTGATAGAAACAATTCTGTTTCTAATCCTAGTTGGTTGTTGGAAATTAGAGGGTTTTTAAAAATAGCTTTGATTTGAATTTTTCAATAAGAGCTGTCAAAAAACTCTTCCCTTTCCCTTTTTTCTTTTTTTAATCTTTTGAACATGGACCCAAAATGCGGTGGTAAGCGAGAAAAAGGAGGGGTGTGGACATGGAGGAAAGAGGTACGAGAGGAAGGTGCCCCCCTTCCCGGGTGCTGGCGAAACACGCAAGCCAGCGGATTGTCGGTTGCGGGGACCATAGGCCTCTCTTTCGTTGGGTCGGTCCCCTTGTGAATTTCAGAAACGAACGGGCGTTGCCAATCTTTTCTTCAGGGGGTTAATGCAAACCGGGAAAATCCGGGCAGTCTTTCCCCCTGGGCCTCCCAGTCAGGGTTTCAAAAATGTCTTTTTTTAAAATTTAAAAAATTGGGAGATCCGTCCCAAACATGAAGCGAAGGCGGGCCCAAAATGTAAATTCATTTTCCCAAACCACTGTGGGAAAAATCCTTTTTCTAAAGCCCTCTTTGATGAAAAAAAGCGGTTGGGGGGTAAAAAAAGATAAGGGGCCCCAAAGAGGAGGATTTTTTTCTGCTCGGGACCCCAAAAATCGTGATGCCATAGAGGAGGGGGAAGGGGAACCGGGGGGGGTCAATCGGAAAAAAATCCCAGGCGGTCGGCAACGTTTTCCCATTCCCCCTCTTGCTTGTACCCCGCGGGTCCGGTTTGTGGGAATTTCGGGAAACAAGGAAGTCCCTGTGATGATGATGATGATGACGACATTGCGGTTTTCCAATGGGTTTTTTCAGCAAAATTTGTTTGGCATTTGGACGAGGAGGAAGATTTAGGGGGGTAGTGTCAGTAGGGGGTCCCGTTTCAAAAAAGGGAGAGGGGGGTTTCGCAAAGTCCGCTGGGGAATTATTCTGCCAGCCATGATAGCGGAAAACACCGCTCCCCGCTTATCGCTGTCGAAAAGGTCCGGACCTTTAAAGCCTGGGCCTTTTTCGTTTAAAACCCTTGATTCCCCCCCGGAAAATGTCATATGCCAAAAAGAATCAGAGAGGGAAAAATTTTAGGGGGTTTAACCCCCACGAACAGTTAGTCACCTTGCATTTTGAATGATGGTTGAAATGGAGGGGAACATTTGGCGAAAAAAGGAACCAAAACGTTCCGGGCTTCAAACCACTTTCACCCCTCTTTTCTCGGGCCCCCTTTCCTTGCCCCTTAAAGCCCAAGAAATTTCCTCAGCTCCCCCCTGTTTCTCAGCGTCATGAGCAAGGGAAATCAGCCTCCGTTTTCACCCTTCCACCATCGGGGGGAAAACCCAACCACCAACGCCCAGAGACCATTCCCCCTTCTCTTTCCCCTTTTTTACCTGCTCCCCGAACAGGGCCAGTCTAGCGGGCCGCCTTCTGTCTGGAAAGGTTTTGGGGAAGCAGAAGAAAACATTTTAAGCCAACCACCCCAAAAAAGCCAAAAGCCTAAATTTGGGGCTTTCCCAAAAGTTTTTGGGCCCTTGGGAAAATGTTGCCTTTCCATCGGGTTTGGCCCACGAGGGGTTTTCCGAAACACACGGCCCTTGCCTGCCCTCAATACCAGATGCCGAGCAGGCAGTGGCGGAACTACCGCCGAAGCAGGCAAAGTGACTGCCACGGGGCCCGCACTCCCTGGGGGCCACCCACCCGGAAAACCAGCCCTTGTTTTTTTATGCTGGCCGGGCCCTGTCATAAAAAAACCTCCCATTTCCTGGGGGGCCCGGCCTGGTCACCTCATTTGCTCAGGAGCTGCTAAAAAACTATTTTAAAAGAGGTTTCCCCTGCACCCCCTTTCCTCTCCTTTGTCCCCTTTGCGGGCCCCTTCGTCCCTCCAAAAAAGGCAAGTCTGGACGGGAAAAGGGAGGAGGGGGTCTGCATGCGGGCTAAAGGCAGGAAAGCTGCTGCCATGTTTTCCTTTTCCCTTAAAACCAAAAAAAAAGGAAAAGGATGGCCCAGCCGCCCAAACATATGGTAAAATATTCAAAAATTTTATTTATTGCAGAGTTAAAAAGGTAAAAAAATTAAACAGTTTGTGCATTTTCATCAGTGATCCGTGTGGGTAGCGGTAGTCCCCCCAAAGAGGAAAAACGAGAAAACTGAGCGTTTCGGGCTCAAAAAGCGCCCTTAGTCATAGCAATGCTATGACTAAGGGGGGCATTTTTAGCCCGAAAACGCCCTAGCTTTCGTTCTTTCCCCATTTCGGGGACTACCGTACCCCCGGGGTCCCTGAAAGTAAAGTGCATATCTGCTTAAATTTTTTTCCTTGTTATCTTGCAATAAATAAAAATTTTTTAATATTTTACCAAAATTTTTTGGACTGTGTGGACCATCCCTTACTTTTTTCTGTTTCTACTCAAGTTATGCTGCAAGGCTACAGCAGTGGGCGGGGGCCACTTGCCATTCGGGCGAGCTGGGGTAGATTCTACGTTTTTGTGAAATCCTTTTTCCTTTAAACCCCCCTGTGTCTTCCTGAGACGTTGGGGGACGAATAAAAAAAGGTGCCCTTGGGATACCCGATAAAATTGTTTTGTGTTTTGTGGGGTTATATATGGTGCTGTTTGTTTTTGTATGGGGGTGACTGTATTTTATATGTGTTTTGTAGTGGTGTATGAATAATAAACTATGTGGTTGTAGGTTTTTTGGGATGTAGATTATTACATAAGTGACCAGTACTCAGTGGTAGGGTTTGACGGTTTGGCTCCCCCCGCAAAATAAAAAAATATGTAAAAATCAAAGAAGCCAGTCCCCCTAAAATTTAGAAAAATTTTAAATTTGGGTGCAGGATGTGGGTGAATGGGGATGTCGGGTGTGACCGGGCGGGTGAGTGGCTGGTTGGGGGGCAGGGGGTGTGGCCGGCGGGGTAAGGGGCTGGCGCGTGGGGGATGTGGTTACTTGAAAGTGCGGGATGTGACCCAAAGTTTTGAGTGGGCTGGTGTTTTGGGGGGGTGTGAGGGACTGGCGTGTGCGGGAAAGTGACCGGGGGTTGGGGGGTGAGTGGCGGGGGGTGCGGGATGTGAGTGAATGGCGTGGGGTGGGGTAAAGACAGGCGGGGGAGTGGCTGGGGTGTGCGGGGGTTGGGGACCGGCTTTTTAGTAAAAGGGGGTGTGCGGGATGTGGGGGCCGGGGTGAGTAACTGGCGTTGCGGGAAGTGGGCCAGGGTTTTTGAGTGGGTGGGGGGTTGTGTGCGGGTTTTTGACCCCCGGGTGTGAGTGGCTGGGGTGTGCGGGTTGTGGGCCGGGGTGAGTAAATGGTGGTCGGGATGTGACCCCCCGTGTGAGTTTGGGTTTGGGGTGTGCGGGTGTGAGTGGGTGGCATGTGTGGGTTGTGAAACCCGGGGGGTGGGCGGTGGCTGGGGTGTTTGGGTGTGACCGGGCGGGTTTTAGTAACCCCCAGTGGGGGGGGATATGAACCCGGGTGTGAGTAAAGGCGTTTTGCGGGAATGTGACCGGTGTGTTTAGTGGGTGGGCTGGGGTGCGGGGTGTGACCGGGTTGAGTGGCTGATGTGGGGGCGGGGGTGTGGGCCGGTGGTTTTTGAGTAAAAATGGTGTTTGGGGGATTGGGGCGGGTTTTGAGTGGCGGCGTGTGGGGATGTGAGTGAAAAAGGGGTTGGGGGGGGGGTTGTGACCGGGCGTTCGGGGAGTGCTGGTGTGGGGCGGGGTGTGCCGGTGTGTGAGTGGTGGTGTGTGGGGGATGTGATGGAAATGGGCCCTGAGCGGGATGGAAACCCGCGTTGGAGTGGTGGCGGTTTTGGGGATGTGAGTGATGGGGGTGCGGGATGTGTTTGGGGTGTTTGAGTGGCTGGGTGTTTTTGCGGGAGTGAGGGTTTGGGGTGTGCGGGATGTGACCGAGTGTGCCCTGGTGGTGTGTGGGGGGATGTGGTAATGGCGTTTGGGGGGCGGGATGGGGGCCGGCGTGTGGTGGCTGGGGTGTGCGGGGATGGGGCCGGGCGGGGAGGGGGGGTGGGGGTTTTGTGCGGGGTGTGCCGGGGGGTTTTTATAAATGCCGTGGGGCGGGTTGGACCGGGTTGTGAGTGGTGGGTGGGGCCCGGTTTTGACCGGGTTTTGAGTTGTGGAGTGTGCGGGATGTGCCGGGTTTTGAGTGGCTGGGGAGGGGAAGTGGGCTTGGGGGATCGGGTTGTTGGGCCGGGTGTGTTGGGGTTTTGGAACCCGGGGGGGTGGGGTGTGGGGGTAGGGGAGTGGTTTTTGTGTGCGGGAATGACCGGCGTGTGAGTAACCGGCCGTGTGCGGGATGTGAACCCGGCTTTTTGAGGGTTGGGTGTGCGGATGTGAAAAACCCGGTTGGGGAGTGGTGGTGTGTGGGGATGTGGGGAACCCGGGGTGTGAGTGGTGGTGTGTGTGGGGTGTGACCGGCCTTGTGGTGGGCGGGGGGTGTGCGGGGATTTTGGACCGGCGGGTGAGTGGTGGTGTATGTGGGTTTTGGGCCGGGTGTTAGTTTAAATGGGGTTTTGCGGGGTGTGACCGGAGTGTGGTGGCTGGCGGAGTCGTGCGGGATGTGACCCGGGGTAGTGGTGGTGTGTGCAGGTTTTGACGGTTGTGAGTGGCTGGTGTGGGGGGGATTGACCGGCGTGTGGTGGCTGGGTTGTGCCCGGTTTTGATTTACTGGGGGGGGTTTTGCGGGAAAGTGAAACCCGCGTGTGAGTGGCTGGTGTGTGCAGGGGGTTTTTGAGTGATTTGGCCCTGTGCGGGGTATGACCCGGGATGTGAGTGGCTGGGGGGTTTTGCGGGATGTGACCCGGGGTTTTGGTAACTGGTTTTTTTCGGGATGTGAACCCGGGGTGTAAGTGGGGTGCCGTGTGGGGTTTGAGTGACTGGGGTGTGGGTTGTGACCGGGGTGTGGGGTGGCTGGTGGGTGGGGGCTTGGGCCCGGGGTTTTTTAGTGGCTGGTGTGTGCCCGGGGTGTGGAAGTGACCTGGCTTTTTGTGCGGGAAAGTGCCAAACCCTTTGGAAATGGTGGCGTTTTGCGGGGGGGGTTTTGAAAGTGACTGGGGGGTGCGGGGGTGTGGAAACGGCGTGGGGAGTGGTGGGTTTTGGGGCGGGATGGATTTTGGCGTGGGGGGGGATTTTTGACGTGTGTGCGGGTGGTTGATTTTGTGGAAAGTGTGTAATGGGTTGGGGGGCGCGTTTTTTGGGCCGGCGTTGTGTGTGGGGTGGTGTGTGGGGATGTGGAAAGGCGTGGGGAGTGGTGTTGTGTGCGGGGATGTGGAACGGGGTGTGGGGGTAACCCTTTGGCCCGTGTGCGGGATTGGGATGTGAACGGAGTGTGGGGGTAGGCTGGAGGGTGGGTTGCGGGATGTGAAGGCGTTTTTGAAAGGGGTTTTGGGGTTTTGCGGGTGGATTTTTGGGCGGGGAATACCCGGGGAGTTGGGTTGGGGGTGTGCGGGATGTGAAAGGAGGGTTGGGGGGGTTAATGGGGTGTGCCCGGGGAAAGGGGGGGGGGTCCGGGCGGGTTTTTAAGTGGGGGGGGGTGTTGTGTGCGGGAAAATGACCGGCGTGTGGTAATGGCCCTGTGCGGGATGTGACCGGCGTGGGGAGTGGCTTGGTGGGGCAGGATGTGACCCGGGGTGAGTGGCTGGTGTTTTGCGGGATGGGGGGGAAAGCGTGTGGTGGCTGGGGTTTTGTGGGATGTGACCCGGGGTGGTTTGGTGGTGTGTGCGGGATGTGACCGGGTGTGAGGGGGCTGGTGTGTGTGGGATGTGACCCGGGCCCTGGGTTTGTAATGGCGTGGGGCGGGATGTGAACCGGGGGTTTTTGAGGGGTGGGTGTCGGGGGTTTTTGGGGCCCTGTGTTGGGGGGTGGTTTGGGGTTTGCAGGATAGGGGAAGGCTTGGGAGTGGGTGGTGGTTTTGTGCGGGGATGTGACCCGGCGTTGTGAGTGGCTGGCGTGTCCGGGGTGAGTGATGGCGGGGTGCGGGGTTTGAACCCGCGGGTGAGGGTGGTGTGTGCAGGATGGGGGTGATGGGCGTGTGCGGGATATGCCCCGGGATGGTTTAAATCGGGGCCCCTTGGGGGGTTTTGGGGATGTGAGTGAAATGGCGTGTGGGGATGTGGGCCGGGTTTTTATTGGGTGGGGGTGTGGGGGATGTGAGTCGGGCTGGCGTGTGCGGGATGTGAAAGGCGTTGTTTAGGGGGCTGGGGAATGTGGGGTGTGAGTGTTTTGGGGTGTGGGGATTTTTTACCGGCGTGGGGAGTGGCTGGTTGTGGGGATGGACCGGCGTGTGAGTGGCGGGGGAGTTTCGGGGGAAAGTGACCCGGGGTTGAGTAAACTTGGGGGTGTGCGGGTGTGACCAGCGTGGGGGTGGCTGGCTGTGGGGGATGTGACCGGCGTGGGGAGTGGCTTTGGGGTGGGGTGGGAAAGTGACCGTTGTGTGAAATGGTGGTGTTTGCGGGGGTGTTGGGCCCGGGTTGTGGTAACTAGCGGGGGCGGTATGTGACCGGGGATGTGGGAGTGGGTGGGGTGTGCGGGGTGTGAAAGGGGTTGGGGAGTGGTGTTTTGTGCAAAGGTTTTGCCGGGGGTGTGAGTGGCCCGGTTTTGGGGCGGGATGGGACCGGCGTGTAAGGGAAAAGGCCCGGGGGGTGTGCGGGATGTGAGTTTCTGGCGTTTGCGGGATGTGACCCGGGGGGTGTTGGCTGGTGTGTGCGGGGTGTGAGTGAATGGGTGTTTGGGGGGGGGACCGGGTTTTGAGTGGTGGCGTGTGCGGGGGTGTGAGTGGGCGGGGATGGGGTTGGGTTTTTTGGGCCGGGGGTGTGAGTGGGGTGGTGTGTGGGGGAAAGTGCCGGCGGGGTTTTGGGAACCCGGGGTGTGCGGGATGTGACCGGCGTTTTGTGAGTAACTAGTGTGTGGGGATGTGGCCGGGTGGAGGGGGTGGCCGTGTGCGGGGTGTGAGTGGAAATGGCGTGTGTGGGTTTTTGACCGGGGTGTGAGGGTGGTGTTTTCGGGGGTGTGGGCCCGGGGGTTTTGTTAGTGGTGGTGGGTGCGGGGGTGTTTAGTGAAATGGCGTGTGGGGGGATGTGACCAGCTGGGAGTGGCTTGGGGGGTCGTGCGGGATGTGGTTTAAATGGGGGTTTTGGGGATGGGGGATCGGGGCGTTTTGTGGTGGATGGGTTGTGCGGGATGTGATTTGACGGGGTGTGGGGATGTGAAAGCCTGTGGTTTGGGTGGTGTGTGGGGGGGGTTTTGAGTAACTGGCGTTTTGCGGGATGTTTACCCGGGCGGGGGGTGAGTGGTGGTGTGTGCGGGGGTGTGACGGGTTTTGAGTAATGGGTGTGCGGGGGTGTGCCGGGGTTGGGGAGTGGCGGCGGGTTTGTGGCCCAGATGTGACCGGCGTTTTGGGGTTTCTGGCGGTGGGGGGATGTGAAAGGGAGTGAGTGGCTGGTGGTGTGGGAGATGTGACCGTGGGGTGTTTAGTAAAACTGGTGGGGTGCGGGTTTTTGACCGGATTGAGTGGTGTTGTGTGGGGGGAAGTGGGCCGGGTGGAGTTTAAATGGTGGTTGTGGGGATGTGACCCGGGGTGTGAGTGGCTTTCCGGTGAGCGGGAGTTTTGGGGGGGGGGCCCCCGGGGTGAGGGGGTGGTTTTGGGGCGGGGTGTTGGGGTAAGTTTTGTGTGAGTGGTGGTGGTGCGGGATGTGAAATGGGTGGCTTTTGTGTGGGGTGTGATCGGGATGTGAGGGGTGGGTGTGTGCGGGATTTTGAGTGGGGCTAGCGTGTGCGGGATGGGGACCCGGCCCTGTGCGTGGCTGGTGTGTGTGGGATGTGAGTAACTGGCGTGTGCGGGGTGTTTTTCCCGGGTTTTGTTTTGGGGTGGGTGGTTTTTGTGCGGGATGTTTAGGCGGGGGTGAGGAACTGCGGGTGCGGGGGTGTGACCGGCTTGTGGGGGGTGGCCCTTTTGCGAGATGTGACCGGGTTTGTGAGTTGGGGGCGTGTGAGGATGTACCGGCATGTGAGGGCGGTGTTTTGGGGGGATGTGAC
The DNA here is from genome assembly GCA_025379985.1 of Phyllomedusa bahiana. NCBI lineage: Eukaryota > Metazoa > Chordata > Amphibia > Anura > Hylidae > Phyllomedusa > Phyllomedusa bahiana. Next base: position 81,761 of record JAODAL010009430.1, on the reverse strand, counting down.
GGCGGGGTGAGTAACTGGTTTTGTGCGGGGGGTGTGACCGGGTGTGAGTGGTTTTTGTGTGTGGGAAGTGAAAGGCGTGTGGTAATGGCGGTGTTCTTGGGTGTGCCCGGGGGTGAGTGGCCTTTGAGTGTGGGGGTTTTGACCGGGGGCCGTGGTGGCCTTTGGTGTGTGCAGGGATTTGAACCCGGGATTTTGAGTGGGGTTGCGTTTTGTGTGGGATGTGAGTGGGCGTTTGTGAGTTTGGTGGTGTTGTGCGGGGGTTTTGACCGGGTGTGAGTGGCTGGTGAGTGCAGGATGTGACCCGGTTTTGGGGGTGGTTTGGGGGTTTTTGGCCCGGTGTGGAGTGCTTGGGGTTTTGGTTTGGGGTGTGGGCCAGCGTGGGGTGGCTTTGGCGTGGGGCGGGATGTGAAGTGACTGGGTGTGCGGGGGTGTGATCGGCTTTTGAGTGGTGGGGTTTTTGCGGGATGTGAGTGAATGGCTTTTTGAGGGATGTTTACCGACGTGTGCGTGGTGGTGTGTGTGGGGTGTGGGGTAACTGGGGGGAGTGGGGAAGTGCCCGGGGTGGGGAGTGGGTGGTGTGGGGGGGAAGGGGAAAGGCGTGTGAGTAAAAGGGTGTGGGGGGGTGTGACCGGCCGGGGGTGATGGTGGCTGGCGTGTTTTTGGGAGGTTTTGGCGGCGTAGTGAGTTGCTTGGCGTGTGCGGGATGTGGGCCGGCATGTTGGGGGGTGGTGTTTGGGAGTTTTGAAACCCGGGGGGGAGTAAATGGTGTGTGCGGGATTTTGACCGGGATTTGGTGGCGTTGTTTTTGCGGGGGGGTGACCCTTTTGAGTAAATGGTGTGTGCGGGAAATTTTCCGGCGTGTGGTGGGTTGGGGTGAGCGGGGTTTTGACCGGCCCTGAGTGGTGGTGGGTGGGGATGTGACCGGTTTTGGGATTTGGTGGTGTGTGGGGGTGAGTTTAAAGGGGTAACTTTTTTTGTGGTTTGGGGTTGATGGCATGTGAGTGGTTGGGGGTGGCGGGAAAAGTGTAAATGACCCCGCGTGGTGCGGGATGTGACGGCGTTGTGGTGGTGGTGGGGTTTTGGGATTTTGGGGTTTAAAAAAAGGGGTTTGTGCGGGATGTGACCCGGGGGTTTTAGTGGTTTGGGGTGTGGGGGATGTGACCGGGCCTGTGAGTAACTCCTGCGGGGTGCCCGGATGTGACGGCCCCTGGGGGGTGGTTTGGGGGTTTTTGGGGATGTGAACCCGGGGTGTGAGTTTTTGGCCCTGTGGGGATTGGGGGACCGGCATGTGAGTGGCTTTGGGGGTTTTGCGGGAATGGAACCCGGGGTGTGGGGTAACTGGTGTTGCGGGATGTGCCCCGCGTGGGGAAAGGGGGTGTTTGTGTGGGAAATGACCGGCGTGTGAGTTTAATGGCCAAGGGGGTGCGGGAAAGTGACCGGGGCCCCTGGGGTTGGGGCCCTGCGTTTTTGCGGGGGTTTTGACCGGCGTGAGTGGCTGGTGTGTGCGGGATGTGGGCCGGCATGTGAGGGCTGGTGTTTTGTGGGATTTTGGAAAATTGGGGCTTGTGAGTGGTTTGGGGGGGCGGGATGTGGCCGGGCGTGTGAGGGCTGGTGAGTGCAGGATTTTTGACCGGCGTTGTGAGGGGGGGTGGGGTGTGCCCCGGGTGTGGGGTGACTGGGGGGTTGGGGGGGATGTGGAAACCGCGGGGTGATGGTGGCTTGTTTTGCTGGATGTGAGTGGGCTGGCGTGGCGAAAATATGACCGGCATGTGAGTGGCTGGCGTGTGCGGGGATGTGGTGGAACCCGGGGTTGCGGGGGTGTGACGGCGGTGTGAAGGGGGGTTTGGGTGTGCGGGGGTTGTGGGTGGAAAGGGGTTTTGCGGGATGTGGCCGGCATGTGAGTGGTGGGATGTTTCGGGGGGATGAATGGCTTGGGTTTTTGCGGGATTTTACCCGGGGGTGAGAGTGGTGGTGTGTGCGGGATGTAACCGGCGGGGGTTGGTGGGGTGGGTGGTGTGTGCGGGGTGTGACCGGGTCGGGGGGTATTTGGCCGGGGTGCGGGATGTGGGGCCGGGTTGGAAATTTCTGGGGGGGCGCGGGATGTGACCAGCGTGGGGAAAATTTGGGGATGTGCGGGATGTGGAAAAGGGTTTTTGAGTGGCTGGGTGTGTGGGGTGTGACCCGGGTGTTGGGGAGTGGCTGGTTTTGTGCGGGGGATGTGACCCGGGTTTTTAGTAACTAGGAAAGTTTCGGGATTGGGGACCCGGGTGTGAGTGGCGGGGGAATTTTTTTGGGGGTGTTGGGCTGGCTGTGAGGGTGTTGTTGGGGCAGGATGTAAAACCCGTGTGTGAGTGGCTGGCCAATTTTTGCGGGATGTGGCCCTGGGGTGAGGGCTGGTGTGTGGGTGGGGAGGGGACTGGCATGTGCGGGGGTGTGACCCGGATTTTGGGGTTTGGGTGGCGTGTGCGGGGGTTTTTAGTGGTGGTGTTTTGTGGGATGTGACCCGGGGTGAGGGTTTTGGGGTGTGCGGGGTGGGGAAATGGGCTGGCGTGGGGCGGGAGTGACCCGGGGGTTTTAGGTGGGGGGGTGTGTGGAATTTTTGAGTTTACTGGCGTGTGCGGGATGTAACCGGGGGTTTTAGTGGTTTGGGGTTTTTAAGGGAAAGTGGGCCGGCGTGGGGGGTGGGTGGTGTGGGGGAGTGATGGGTTTTGAGTAATGTGGGGTGGGGATGTGACCAGCGTGTGAGTGGTGGGGTGCAGGTGTGACGGCCCTGTGAGTGGCTGGGTGTGCGGAATGGGGACCCGGGGTTGAGTGGGTGGGGTGTGTGCGGGAATGGGGCCGGTGTGAGTAACTGGTGTGTGCCCTGAGGGGGAACCCGGGGTGGGTGGTGGTGTGTGTGGGGGTGTGACGGCCCTGTGGTAAAAATGGGTGTGGGGATGTGACCGGCGTGTGAGTGGTGGAGTGTTCGGGGTGGGGGCCCGGGGTAGTGGGGTGGTGGGGTTGCGGATGTGACCAGCATGTGGTGGTGGTGTGTGTTGGATGTGGCCGGGGGGTGTGAGTAAAACTGGTTGTGGGCGGGGGTGACCGGCCCTGGTTTGGGGTGGTGTGTGTGCAAAGGGTGTGGCCAGCTTGTGGGGTGGCTGGGGGTTTTTGCAGGATGTGCCGGGGGGTTTTTTGAGGGCTGGTGTTTTTGGGGGTTGTGGGCCCACGTTTTGAGTGGGATTTTACGGGATGTTGGGCGGTGTACACTATTTTTTTGTCATTTTGATGGGGAAAAAATGATTAAATAAAATTTTTTTTTTTTAAAGGATGGGGTGGGGGGCTCCATTGTAAAGTTGTATGGGGCCCTGCCCTTTTCTTTTTACGCCCCTGCAAGCAGCCCTTTCTTTTCCCGAAAAGCCCTCCCTGCCCCCGGTCCGGGCCCCGGGGTCATCTAAAAATTTCAAATGCGTTGTCTGAAAATTTTTGTACGGTAAAGTCCCTTTTAACCCCCGATAAATGGAATAATTAAACACGGCCCAAACCGCCCATATCTTGTGGAACCCGTCACTGGGGGTGGATGTCTCCCCGGTGGTGACGGTGGCTTCAGGCCCCAGCGCTCACTCTTAAATCCGCAGGGTGGTGCAGGGTTCTTTTTCCCCCAAAGGTTCCCCTGGTAGATCATGTGCCCGAGAAACCCCGGCCCCTTTTTGAAATTTAAAACTGTTTGGGCCCCTCAAAAACAAGGCAGGAGCTGTGGGAGGCTCTTCGAAAACAGACCGAGCGCGGGTTGGATGACAAGAACCTTGTGCAGGACAGGTGTTGTGTGAAAAACGGTCGAAATCTCCTGGCCGCCTTAAGATGGCCCTGCTAGCTGAACCTGCGTGTTAATAGATGGAGAACACCAGCCTTGGCTCTCACCGCACCCCTGTAATTGGGCCCCTGCTAGCTGAACCTGCGTGATCCACATTACAGCCTCACCTGCCTTGATCAGTAATTTCCTTCAACCAACTTGACAGTAGAATGCAGGATTTTCAGACAGGCCTGTTGACCTACTGGGGACATCTGTTTTTTTTGCTTCACCATTCTAATGTCACAGTGGAACAATTTCACCAAGTAGAATGGCAAGTACCTCTAGCCGCAGCAGTATTGGAATAACTAGTTTTTTTTTTAATATAGTTTATTTCTTATTGCGGAAAATTTTCTGCTGATGGTCCATAAGGGCACCTGTGCGGATTTTTGGGTCATGCTGGTTAAGGATATGGATAGTCAATGTCCATTTCACTAAAAAAACTGCTTCCAAAGACTACTTTCGTCCGGTACTTTTTTAATTTGTGGGGTCATGCAGGTTTGAGGGGTCATGCTGCGGTAAAAGAAACAGGGATAGTCAATGTCCAGTTCAACTAAAATGCTGCTTCAAAGACTCCTTTTTCCAGCACTTTTTAATCTGTGGGTATTGCGGGTTTTGGGATCATGCTGCGGTACAGGACAGGGATAGTCAATGTCCAGTTCAACTAAAATGGGGGTTAAAAAGACTCCCTTTTTCCGGACTTTTTATCTGTGGGTTAGGTTTGGGGGGTCTGCTGCGGAAAGGAAAGGGTATGTCATGTCCTTTTCAACTAAATTGGGGGTTTTAAAAAGTCAAATTTTTAAAAAGGCACTTTTTAATCGGGGGTATGGGTTTGAGGGTCATGCTGCGTACGGACGGGGTACGCTGCCCAGTTCAAACCAAAAAAGGGGTTTAAATACTTCTTTTTCCGGCCTTTTAATCTGTGGGTCTGCAGGTTTAGGGTCATGCTGCGGTACGGAAGGTATATCAATGTCCAGTTCAACTAAAATGGGGTTCCAATATTATTTTTCCGGCATTTTTTAATTGGGGTTTCATGAGATTTAAGGTCATGTCGGTCTAGGACGGGTAGTCAATGCCTTTCAACTAAAAATGGGGGGTTCAAAGACTCCTTTTTCCAGCCTTTTTTTAATCGTGGGTCAGACGGGTTTAAAGGGGTATGCTGCGTTCAGGCGGGGGATTGTCAATTCCGTTCAACTAAAAGGGGGGTTAAAATTTAATACTGCCTTCTGGCACTTTTTAATTTGTGGGTATGTGGGTTTAAGGGTCTGCTGTGGTACAAGACGGGATAGTGAAAGTCTGTCAATTTTTTTCTGTGACTCTTGTTCCTAATTGTCTTGCCTAAGATTAGCAGTATCCAGTTTTTTTGTGGTTTTAAAAATTCCGCTTCTCCACCCTGTGTGGGTGTAAAAAATGAATCGGGTTTTTTCTGCCCCATGCTTAATGGTCACAGCGTAATCTGTTTTCGATATGTTTCGGCATGTAACTGCGATATGCTACGTCCAAATAGATGTTGAACAATCGTCATCATAGTCTCTGAAAAGCCTACTTCTTTACTTTCTTTGCTATTAAGGGTTAAGCAACACTATTTACCCCAAACACCTTCTCTGGTCATATAGACACTTTTGGCAGAAGAGCCATTGAATACGTTGTCTTCTCAATTAAAGGGAACTACCGCATGCCCTTACCAACATTAACTGAATGTGCCCAAAAATCGACAAAGAAAAAGAAATTCCTACTCCACAGGTGTATATCATCTTCCCCATTAAAGGCACATAGTAAGAGATTCTCAATGGACAGAATGCTGACTTTTACTGTTATTGGGAGAGATATTTGAGGTCCTTTAAGGTTGTCAACAGCGATGGTCCGATGATGCCCTATATTACAAAATTGATTGGCTGGGTTTTAATTGTGGGTAAATTTTGTTTGAATAAAGCCATAAACCATCTGAAGTGAACTCATTCAAAACCTATGTGCTCAAAAATAGTTGCACAACTCACTTTAAGCCATGCTCTCATTATTATGAAGTAAAGGAAAGGTTCACCGACCTCATCCAGGCACTGGAAATCATTCCTACCCCTTATGATGACTTAGGAAGATCAGTGCTTTGCACAACACAAGATGACATCAAATTAGCCTTGTCTATAGAAGACACAGAGTTTATTAAAATAATTGACGTGGATATTCAAAGATTAATCTAATCATTGGCGTCGCAACCTTACCCTCCGTACCGTAAGAAACCAGGCTTCCAATCACAACCGAGACAGGCCACATACAGGATTTCATCTCATTACAACGTACATTAAGAAACAAGCCTGAAATGAAAGATTACTTTATAGCCTTTATGGGCAGGATATTTCATAATGACCATGCAGAGCCAGCTCTACCTTTGCATGAACACGAAGAGTGCTGGTTAGAGATGGGCGAATTTCTCAAAAATTCGATTCGCCAACTTCAACGAATTTTCGACAAAATCCTTCGTCCCGAAATTACTTTGGACGATTGCGTTAAAAAACAGCTATTTCCTGGCTGCCAGAGAGCCTGTAGGGTGCTGACTTAGAAACATTGTGCCTTGCTAAATATGCAGAGGGAGCTGGTTGGCTTTCTTCATACAATGCTGTGTTTTTGTATTGACAGCACATGACTGCCGCCGCTCTAGAATCGCTTTCACCCTAAAATTCACTGGGCACTTTACAAGGGGTACAAACACTGACCAAAAAAAACTGAAGCGGGGTGCACCTGATAAAGCACCAGCTGGAAATACAAGCTGAGGGATAAGATCCTACTGTTAGCATCAAGAACACAGTAGTAGGTTATCGGAGCCGCCCCAGATTTCTGGCGCACAGTAAGGGGACGATGGGAAAATGCCAAGCCCAGGGAGCGGAATCTAAGTAGGGTGCCAGGTTTTTACCAGAGGCCCCGCCGCAAAGGCGGATGGTTGTGTGCGGTGGAGTCTACCAGGTCGTTACCCTGGACGTGACTTGCTTGCTGTGGCAGCGAGTGCTAGCGAGGTACAAAATCGTAAGGCAAATCGGAGAGTCGGGGACAACGCGTAAGGTCTAGGACACATTAATGGCACCAATGCAAAATAAGCACTAAATCATTCCCTGTAGTTAGGTCTCCTCAGTCAAGTACGGCTGCATTTGAACAAGTATTGGTGTCAAGCAGAAAAACTGGATTCAAACTACACGTTTATTACTTCAATTAATAAACTCCTTTGGAACTTTTTTTAGGTATTAAATGAAGAAGCTGATGGAAGGTTAGAATTTCCTTGGACAAAAATTGGTTTCGGAACTGTTAGCAAAAATGACTATAACGTAGGATTTCTCTTAGATTACATGAGTTTGTCCTACCTCTCAGCAGCTGGAAAAAAGGTTTACCATTTTGGGACCAGGTTGAGAGGGTACATGAGGGTGGAGAAGCCAGAAGTCATCCCGCCTCTGCCGGATGGTGGGACTCTATTCGGCTGTCAGCTAGCCAGGCAAATATCAGCATGCTGCGGGCCTTGTGCGCTAGTGATTCTGGAGGGGACTACCCCTGCATCCATCTCCACTGGTTTATTTCACGGTGCTTGGGGGTGCTTGGGGGGACAGTGGCACAATGACAGAGTGTGAGGTCACGACATCAGCAACAGCAGCTGCATGAGGACACAGAGTGGCACAATGACAGAGTTGTGCAGGGCACAGGCAGCCAGCCACAGCAGCAAGCATTGAGGTCCGACATGGCACAATGACATTTTGGGACATGGCAAAAAAAACAGGAGATAGTAGGCCAAAGATTGGCACCAATGACAGAGTGTGGAGGTGAAGGCTAGCAACAGCAGAAGCAGCACGCATGAGTCAGGGACAGTTGCACAATGACACAGTGTGGAGGTCACGGGTAGCAGCCACAGCGCAGCATGAGGCTTCCGACAGTGTCAATTGAGAATTTTCTGCGAGGTGGCAAATACAGGAGTAGGACACAGAGTAGTGCACAATGGACACAGGTGTGGAGGGCATGGCAGCAGCCACAGCGCAGCATCTTAGAGGTCAAGACGTGGCACAATGACACAGTTGTGGAGGTCCGGCCACCAGCAACAGCAACAGCAAGCATGAGGTCATAGAGTGGCACAATGGACAGAGTGTGAAGGTGTGGTGGCAATTTACCATCCCTGGTAAGATGGGGGTAGGCAGATGGAGAAACTGGCAGCAAATGTGGGACATCAGGCGGGTGGCAGCATCAACATACTGACTGAGGCAAGTAGTTTGAATCCAGACTGTTTTCTCAAAGTTTTGTTGAGGCGTCAAGGCTGATGTAATCTGGTGTGTGGAAATCGGGCCAATCCAGCGCCTGATTGTCATCTTGACAAGGCAGTACGTTCCACATTTCCGGTGGACAGGCGGGGTTACTTCCTTGGGGTAACGATTTGCCCTGCGCGTGAACAACCCGCTCTGATGCCACACTTACATGGCCGGACCAGGACAGCTTCTCCACTGCAAATCTCAGCAAGTCTGCCGGCCACACATCCAGTTTGGCCTGCCCAGTAGGTCAGCGGATCTTCTTACCTGGGGGGTAGGCAGGTGCTGTACAAGTAGGCAACCACCTGTTGGGTTTCAGGGTGCTGTATCCAGGTCCTGCTGCCGCTGGTCGGAAGTGCCCTCCTCACTAGGCGGGTGAAGGAAGATGCTATCAGGACTCCAGCTTAGGTTGTTGCTGATGGTTGCTGGTACTGCTCCGAGCACACCCCCCCCCCACCCACCTTCCAACAGAGCAGCCGTGGGGTAGTGGTACGTGACGCCTGAGGAACAACCCGGTTCAGACCTGTCAGAGATGGACCATGCTGCAAATAGGCAGAGGTCCCAACAGAGCTACGGAGGATTTCTCTATGGATTTGATGTTTGTCCTTCCCTCTCAGCAGCTGGGAAGGCTACCATTTTGGACCAGTAGGCGGAGTGGACCAATAGGGTGGAGAGCCAGAAGTCATCCCTCTGCTGGATGTGAATATTCGACTGTCACTAGCCAGCAATAATCAGCATGCTCGCGCGGCAATCTGCACAAGTGATCTATGAGGGAATCCTGCCTCATCTCCACTGTATACTGCCACGGTGCTTGCGGGTCTTCTGCTCGTTCTTGCTCTCTCAATCTATCTCCTCCAGCTGCTCCTGGCTCTCCGCTCTGTACACCTGGGTAGAAAAAAAACCACTTCATTTCACCAGACAGTGCTTGTACTCCAATGTCTTCCCAACCTCCTCCTCCTCTTCAGTTTTTGGCTGCGGATGTAGTCGCCCGTCACCAGTCCCTGTCCCAGACAGATTTTTCAGCATTATTCCAGGACTTGAAGCAATGGAAAGACTTTATTCATCCAGTAGTCATGAGACGACCTGACAAATAACAGTGGCCATCCTCACAATGGCCTCAGCAAACGGCAGTGTCTTGCCATTGAGGTGCCACTGGCGACATCCAAGTTACACAGGGGAGTACTCTGTCTGCCCTGGATCATCAAAAAAAATCATTTATGCCTTTCTCTGTTCTACAGTTCGGGTCCAACATTTGCAGGTGGCAATTCCAAACGGGTGGAAACATATGCATATCAGCATGTGTTGGGGGAGGACCATTCTGCTGTATGCAAACTCAAGGAAGGTGTGCCTTGTGCTTTTTAGGAATGGAATTTGTGATGTGCATTGCACAGTTTCCTGGCCATTTTAAGAATCTTCCTGGAGGATCGGTGGAAGACTTCAGGAATTATTCACAATCCACCACAGAGACGTCTGGTTGAAAACGTGCGCCATGCAGGGCGCATGGACATCCCTCCTCAGTGCAGTGCGGACACCATGTTCCTCCCATTGTCTGTCCCATGGTTCAATTTGCAGTTGGCGCAGAGAAAGCCACAATTTCGATTTCTTGCTGCATAAACGTGGAGCAGTTCCTCCCCTGTGTGACTTCGTTCGCCGAGGCAAGCCAGGTGTAGAACTGCGTGACACCGCTGTGCCCTACACATGTGGTATGATGGAGCAGCACATGTGGAGGCTGAGATGGTGTTGGTGGTGGAGTAGGAGGCAGACATTGGCGCAGGAGCCGCAGTTTGACAACATGGAGGAGAAAGCGGCGTCTCCTGTCCAAGTTGTTGTGTTGCTGGGCAGGAAGCACATTCACCCAGTGGGCAGTAAAGGACATATACTGGCCCAGACCGATTTGCAGCTCCACACTTTCCGCGCTGCCGTGCACATTGGAACAAACCGATAAGCCAAGGACTGGTCCCCCTTCTGTTTACATATTTGTGAAGGCCTTTTTGGAAAATAAATTAACGGCTTGAACTCCCACCTTCGGCTCGGAAAAACCCATTAGTTCTCTGAACGGTGCAGAGTCCACCATTTGGAAAAGGAGGGACTGCAGTACTAACAGTCAGCTTCTGCACCTTAGGATGGTTGGACGCATACTCTTGTCTCTTTGCAATCGCCTCATTGAACGACTGCTGGCGCCATGAATAGCGAGGAGCAGGAGCATCTGGAGATGATGGCAAAGCGAAACAGCTCCCTTCTGAAGAGGTGGTGGAGTCTTGACTGTCTGCAATGGCATGCGTGCCACTGGGCGCTGCTGCTGCTGTTGCTGCGGCGGCAGGATGGACCACAACATCTGAGCCATGTTTCTTCCAGGCCACCGGATGGTGATGCTGCATGTTTTGATGCAGGGCCGTGGTGCCAACGTTAGCTCCCTTACCACAGATTCTACATATACCCATATTCGCCTCCTCCGGTGTCTTAGAAAGACTCCCACACCCCCCGGAGTAGTGATTTTACCACCAACGCTCCGCACTGAGCGTCTACTACCGCCGCTGCCTCACTGAGCCCCTGTGCCACTAGCTTCTTGGACCTGTGAAGCAGGTTTTCTACCCCGTGGCCGTTTGGCTCCTGACCTCGCACTGCTTCTACCCTACTGACTCATGGCCACACCACCCACTTGCTGGCTGCGCCGCTGCCTGACGCGCAAGCTGACGCCCTCTTCTCCTGACAGTGATGAAACCCTTGCTTCACCCGGCTCCCAAGTGCAGTCGGCTTCATCATCATGATTATTTTTGATCTTCATGCTGTCCCCCCTCAACGGTCTTGGTATCAGAGGCTGACCCCTCACAACATGACCTCCCATGCACTCTCCACATTTCCCTACTTTGACGCCTACTTCAAGAAGCAAGGGATATCGGCCCCATTTCTTCGCTGCCAAGTAGCTGCGATGTCTCAAATTGTTTTCCTCGCTGTATAGTGGCGCGAGCGCGACCATATAGTAGATCTCTGGTCGAGGGAACCGGACGGGACAGGGCGGGTTGAGGACAGGTGAAGCGTGAGCTGTTCCCGGGCCATGCCCAAATAAGGGTTGGTCTGACGTCCCACCGAAATTTTGGCTGGGTTGTCAGATGTCATCTGGGAGGAAGTGGATGACCTAGTCAACCAATCAAGACCCTTGGGTTGCGGTCAACACACGGCCGCTAGATGACAGCGGGAGATTGTGCCTCCCGCGTGACCCTGCTGCGACGTCCCCTTACTGTGTGCGACCTGTGCTGCTCTAGGAATGGTTTGTGCCACTGCCACTGCATGTGAAGAGCCCGCCAACCTCTGTCTGACATACTGTTTGTTCAAAATTTACAGACTCTGTTTATGAAGATATCTGTATATGATAAATACACCCTGTATTTGACTCCAATGACCCCACTAACAGGCTTGGGAAACCCCTTTGGATCTAAAATTGCGGAAAAGAAATGAGCAGGAAAAAATTAATTTGGTATGTGCATGTTAAAACGCCGTGTATTTTTTCTGACTACAAAAGCGAAAACACGCTTAATTTAACCTTCGGATATAAATGATGCTACAGGAAACAAACAGGAAAAATTTCGTCTTTTGGGGTTGATAACACCGTTTCTTTAACTGACTACAATAGCACAAACACACTTAATTAACCCTTGGATATAAATGCGCAAAAAAAATGGGGCAGCAAAAAATAACTGGTATGTGGGTGTTAAAACGCCCTGTATTTACTGACAAAAAAAGCAGAAACACGCTTAATTAACCTTCGTTTAAAAAATTATGCTACGGGGAATCCCCAGGAAAAATTTCCTCGTCTTTTCGTGAAAAACACATTTCTTTTACTATACAATACCCAAAAATACCTTAAATTTAAAACCTTGGGGTTATAAATGTGAAAAAAAAGAGCAGCAAAATTAACGGGTATGGGCTTGTAAAAACGCCGTTTTTTTTACGAATACAAAAGAAAAAACAGGTTTAGAAAACCCTTGGAAATTTCAATGTGCTCCAGAACTGACCAGATGCATTAAAATGTATATGCGCAAAATTTGGACCCCAAAAGGACTAGTGAATAAACTTCCCGAAGGCACTCCATTGCATCCATTTATGACCTCCACATGTTTTGGGAAATGGATTAATATAGCGAGTTCCTATCTACCCAAAGTTGTGCAGAGACTTCTCACACCCTTCAGGGACCCTCTAACGCATTGGTAGCAGGGACCCGTCGGGCGTTGCCAGTTTGCCCTTGTTTTAAAAGTGTACGATCAAAATGTAGTATAAAGTGTCCCCCAATTTATCTTAGCATGCCCCTTTAAAATGGGATGGATTTGTATAGCAGATTTTTTCCCAAACTGTCTGGGGATTATAATTTGGCCTAATACGCCCCCGCTCTTTGGCGCTTTAATGTGTTTTCCTACCCGAAAACGGGAATGGTGATTCGCTGGACCACCGCAAGCGATGGGTAAGCCCCGCCAGGGAGCAGAGTCTAAGAGCCCCCCCGGGATTCACCAGAGCCCGCCCAAAGCGGGATGGACTTGCTGCGGCGTGAGGCTACCCGGGCGCTACCTCTGACGTGACTTGCTTGCGATGGCGGCTGGGTAATGCGTGGTACAGAATCAAAACCCGGGAGTAGTCGGGGAAGGCCGGAGGTCGGGGCTGGCGGCAGATTTTCGGGGTAGAGACAGGAGACGGTAGGGCAGGCGGCAAAAGGAAAGGTCAAAAACTAGCGGAACGGACTGGTAAGGGGGTAATCAAACGGAACCCCCAAAAATTCTAGATCATAAACCACACCAAAAATCTGGCAAGGTGCAGGGGGCGTGTAAAATATTAGGACCACCCGGCAATTAAAAATTTCCCGGGCAGGGCCCTTTAAATCCACCCCACGGGAACGCCGGGGGGAGGGGGGACGGGCAGAAGCAGGAAGCACAGGAGGTGGACTGGTAAGAAACCCTGGGCGGACAGGGGCAGCGGGGCATGGCGGGGGCGGGCGGGGGCACCCGCGCCGGACCCCTGGGGGGATGGGGCGGCCGGGGGGGAAGGCCCCGCACCAGCCCCCATGACACTAGCACAGACCTCACAAGGTTTTGGTGCATGACAATTCATAGATCTATAGAACATGGCTCTCACAGTTTGGCTCAAAACAAGGCAAAAAAATGGAACAGCCGTGTTCATACATGTCACCTTAGTTGTCCATTTCTGACCATCTTAAAAGTTTTGAGGTATGCAATTTCTTTAATAAAATGTTGTTGGGTACAGTTTATTTAAATAAAGTCTTTTTTGTGTCTTTTTTGCCATTTTTTTTTTACCATTTTTTCAGTCTCAGCTAAAGAGGTGACTGATAGACATCTCTTTACTACTAGCACTGTGACACTGTGTGTCAGAAAGCAGCGTTTCTTTTTTTTGTCATCCCCAGGTGTCCCAAAGCCCAAGCGTGAAATACAGTATTTGACAAACAACTCTATTACTTACACTGAAATGAAAGGGTAAAAAAAACACCTTGGTAGATCACAAAAAAAACAACTTTATTTAAACACTCCCCAACACCATCCATCAGAAATGGATCCAAAGCCGGTCCGACATTGTCCCATAAATCCATTATAGCTAAGGGGAAATTTTGAAAAAACAAAAAAAGGCCCTTCAGACGCAAAACATAGTTTTCAGGGGTACTGGCATGCTGTAGCACAATCTCATGGGTTAGTTCTCTGTTCCTTCACCTCCTAGAAGACTGTACTTTAAGCCGTATTCCGTTTAAATCAAAAACCCCCCAACTCTCCCGTTTTTGGGGGGGGTCCCGTTTTGGGGGGTCCCTCCCGCCCTCCCGGGGGATTGGCATTCCTCCCCCCCCGGGCGGCGGGGGGGGTTTTAAATTACCGCGGGGCAAGAGTAGCGCTGGTGCCTACTCTTGCGCCGCCGGGCCGTCCTACCGGGGGAGCCCGGCCCCGCGGCCGCCACCCCGCCCCGTTTTCTGTGCGGGGAGGAGGAAGGAGGGATCGCTCCCTCCCCCCCTCCCCTGTATGTACGGCGCCGTGTGTGCGCCGCACATTTTCAGTTCAGCGGGGGCAGGGGGGGAATGACCGCGGCTGCAGGGGGATGACGCGCGGCTGCTTCACTTCCCCCCGCGCCCCTAGGGGATCGGTCGGGGCGGCCCCCGCCAAACCTGAAGGTAAATGATTTTTTATTTTATTTTTATTAGCTTTAGGGGGCTCTACCCGGCTAACAGAGAGGGGAGCTACCTGGCAACAATGGGGGACACCTGGGAAAAAGAGGGGGCACTACCCGGCTAAAAGGGGGCACAACCGGGCTAAAGAGGGGGCAAAAACCTGGCAAAAAAGGGGGCACTACCTGGCAAATAAAAGGGGGCACAACCAGGGAACAAAGGGGGGAAAACCTGGCTAAAAAGATGGGGGCACTACCCGGCTAACAAAGGGGGGACAACCTGGCAAAAAGAGGGGCCCCTACCTGGGAACAAAGGGGGGGACTATGGCAACAAAGGGGGCATACCTGGCTAACAGGGGGGATACCTGGCACAAAAGGGGCATACCTGGCAACAAAGGGGGCACTCCTGGGAACAAGGGGGGATACCTGGCTAACAATGGGGGCACTCCGGCTAAACCAAAGGGGGCACTACCCGGCAACAGGGGGGGGGGACTACCTGGAACAATGGGGGGACTACCTGGCAACAAAGGGGGGACACCCGGCTAAAAAATGGGCCTACCTGGCTAACAATGGGGGCACTACTTTGGGTAACATGGGGCACTATTTGGCTAAGATGGGGGCATATTGGCTAACAGATGGGGCAACCTGGCTAACAAAGGGGGCACTAGGCTAAAGATGGGGGCACTACCTGGCTAAAAAATGGGGGCACACCTGGTAAAAGTGGCACTACCTGGCAAAAGAGGGGGCACTACCCTGGCAAAAATGGGGGCACTACCCCCCAATGGGGACACTACCTGGCAACAATGGGGGCACTACCCGGCAAACAATGGGGGCCTACTGGCTAACAGTGGGGCACTATTGGGTAACAATGGGGCACTACCCGGCTAAAAAGATGGGCATACTTGGCTAAAATGGGGGCACCTACCTGGCTAACAAAGGGGGGCACCTACCGGTAACAAAGGGGGGGACCTACCGGCTAAAAAAGGGGGCACCCACCTGGCTAACAAAGGGGGGCATCTACCTGGCACAAATTTGGCTTCCTGGCTACAGAGGGGGGGATCTATTGGGTACAAGGGGAAACCCACCCACCTGTAAGGGGGAAAAACCTGGGTTATGGGGGTATACCCGGGTTAAGGGCATTACCCCGGCTTTCTTCCAAAGCCGTTTTGCAGTTAGGTGGGGTGGGGGTGGCTTTTTTTAAGGGGGGTGGCATTTTCCGAAAAAGAGGGCGTGTCCCTTAAATTTTTGCCCGGCAGTCGCGGCCGCCCCCCTAGAGTCCCCGTTTTTCACTTTCAAAAAATTGCCAAAAAATGGTTTAAATACAGATATTTGTTCAAATTCTGCAGGGATGAGTTGTGGCCGGGAGAAGTCATTATAGCGGTCTGGAGAGAACGTCACCTGTGAGTAGCTGGATGTAACTGCACTGTAATCACTTATTTCGTGTTTCCACAAAAATAAGACATCCCCCAAAAATAAGACCTATTGCAATTTTTTTTAACTTAGAAATATAAGGCCTCCCCTGAAAATAACGGAGTCATTTCTACAAAACACCCATCACCTTCACAAAAAATAATAAAAAATTTATATAGATGAAATTATAAAACTTTTTAATTTCATGTCATTAACCTTTATACTAGGTTTACCTCAGTATCCAAGGAGAAGGGTTTTAAATTTACTTTTTAATCAGGAGATCCCAAGGAAGGCTGGGGGAAAATTTTCAAAATGGCATTAGAAGAAGGATATAGCTGCTTTACAGGGTTTATCGGGGTCCCTTAAAACATACAGTGCAGCAGGGAAGGACACTGGAAAATTTTTTTGGGGAGGTGACTGAGGTTTCCTGTTGCTTCAGAGTTTGGGGTGGTTTTTGCGATTTGTGATGACAGGAGTACGTAAATTAAGAAATTATGATTTTTTTTTTTTAAAAAAATAAAATTTAATCCTTTTTTCATAAAAAATACATCCCCTGAAAATAAGGTCTATTGCATCCTCAGGAGCGAAAATTAATATAAGACACTGTCTTATTTTCAGGGAAACAGGGTATGTCTGCAGAATGCATGTGCACACCAGTAATTACCACTATAAGGTCACTGTATGGAGGTAATATATGGTCTGCAGAACCTGTGTACACTGGTATCTGCCACTATATGGGCACTGTATGGAGGTGATATACATTCTGCAGAGCCTTTGTACACTTGTATCAACCACTATATTATTATTGTATGGAGGTAATGTACAGTCTGAAGAGCCTGTGTACACTGGTGTCTGTCACTATACAGGTACTGTATGGAGGTAATATACAGCCTGCAGAGCCTGTGTACACTGATATCTACCACTATGTGGTTACTGAATGGAGGTAATATACTGTCTGAAGAGCCTTTGTACACTGGTATCTACTACTATATGGGCACTGAATGGAGGTAATATATAGTCTGCAGAGCCTGTGTACACTAGTACCTACCACTTTATGATAACTGCATGGCAGTCATACTGGCCTTTGTATACTGATCTTTATTCAGTAATAGTGTAGGGTTATTATTCAGTCATTATGTGGTGGTAATTTGTGGTTGTGTTCTGGCAGTATATTTTCAGGTCCCTATGTAATAGCATTATTGGTAATGTTGGTCTTGATAATTTGTTTGGTAGCAGTATGATGGGGATCTGTATAATGAGGTATTTGCTCTTTGTATTATCTAATAGCGGTGACTATTATTAATAGGTACTGGTAAATGTTTGTGGTTGGGGAAGGTCAGGCGGGAGGGAGGGGGAGCCAAAAAGTTTGCCATGGGGTCCAGCCTTCTAAATGGACGCCCCTGGTTTTGTGTTGTATGGACACTAGAGATGGGCGAATCGAATCTAACGAAGTGGAATTCGTTTAGAATTTCAGGAAAACTTCGGTTCGGAACGAAGTCGAACTTTGGGGGTACTTCGGGTGAACGAAGTGTGCTTTTGATTGATAAAATGGCTGCGAGCACATGGCGCTACATGGGGCAAAGCACCTCTGGGAGGAAGAAGGGATAGCCTGCATGACATGGCAGAGATGAAGCCCCAAACAGAGACCGGCGGGATTCTGTGACGTCACCGCACTATATAAGTCCGGGCGCGACGCTGGGAGCTCACACTCCTCTCACTGTACTGATCAGGGATGGTGCTGCCGCGGCTGATAGCTCTTACTGAAGAATTGATTTTTATATAGCGATTTCTGTGAGGTGTCTCAGCTTGTCTCAGAGACTGTTCTCTTAATGTTCTATTTCTAATTTTTTGGGGTATTGGATCTGAAATCCAGTGTGCGTCCACTGCAGCTGCATAACATTCAAAATCCAAGTGGGATCTAAGCCATTCCTGTTGTATTCATTTAAAAAAACAGCGTTTTTACAATACAAATTACCAAATTCATTTTTGGCTGCTCAATTCTATTGCGCAATTTACATCCAGGGGTTAATTAAGCGTTGTTTTGCTGGTGTGCTGACAAAAATAAAACCCTCTTTTTCAACGCCAAAATATATAAATTTTTCCTGTAGCCTGATTCACAAGAGCAAAGGTTAATTTACACTGTTCTCTTGTTGTGTGCGTAGAAACACGCCAATTGTAACACGCTACAAAGTACTAGTTTGTGGGGCACAATTCTTTTGGCGCAATTTAACATCCAGAGGGTTTAACTTAAGCGTTGTTTTGCTGGTGTGCTGACAAATAAATAAAACCGTCTTTTTTCTACGCCATAATATATAAATTTTTCCTGTAGCCTAATTCACAAGCAAAGGTTAATTACAACTGTGGATCTCTTGTTGTGTGGCGTAGAAAACACGCAATTGTAAAACGCTACAATGCTACTTGTTTGTGCCAGCTCAATTCTTTGGCGCAATTTTACATTCCAGGGTTTATTAAGCGTTGTTTTGCTGGTGTGCTGGACAAAAAGTAAACCGTCTTTTCTCAAAGCCAAATATACAAATTTTTCCTGTAGCCTAATTTCACAAAAGCAACACGTTAATTACAACTGTATTCTCTTGTTGTGTGGCGTAGAAAACACGCAATTGTAACACGCTACAAAGCTAATAGTTTGAGCGGCTCAAATCTTTTGCGCAATTTACATCCAGGGATTAATTTAAGCCAATTGTTTTGCTGGTGTGCTGACCCCAAAGAAACGTCTTTTCAACGCCAAAATATTTAAATTTTTCCTGTAGCCTAATTCACGCAAGCAAAGGATATTTACAACTGTATCTCTTGTTGTGTGGCGTAGAATACACGCAATTGTAAAACAAGCTACAAAGCTTACTATTTTAGTGCGGCTCAATTCTTTTGGCGCAATTCTACATCCAGGGGTTAATTAAGCGTTGTTAGCTGGTGTGCTGACAAAATACCGTCTTTTTCATCGCCAAAAAATATATACCACTTTTTCCTGTAGCTAATTCATGTCCGAAGGTTATTAAGCCTGTTTGTTGCTTTTAATTTAGTTTTAAAACACCAAGTGTTTTTAAACGACACAAGGTAAATTTTTCCTTGCCGCATTTTGTGGAGCGCAATTATATCCAAGGGTTACCACAAGCTTGTTACTGGGCTTCTTTGGAGTGCATAAAACAGGGTGTATATTTATCATATACAGATATCAACAAAATATAACAAACAGTATGTCAGACAGAGAGGTGGCAGGCTCTGCACCTGCGAGTGGCACAAACATTCCTGGAACAGGCCCAGGTCGCAGCACAGCAAGTGGACGTCGCAGCAGGGGTCACTCGGTGATGCCACTAACTGCCGCTGTATCTTAGCCGGCCGCATGTGTTGTTACAGCACCCAAGGGTTCACTTGATTGGTTGGACTAGGTCATCCTCTTCCTCCCATGATGACATTCTGACAACCCAGCCAAGAGTCGGTGGGAACCTTAAGACAACATCCATTAGTTGGCATGGCCCGGGAGGCGGGTCAGCGGCCCCTCACCTGTCCTCCTGGCCCGCCTCTGTCCCATCCGGTTCCACTCAGCTCAGAGATCTACTATGTGGTCTGGGGCTCAGCGCCACTATATAGCGAGGATGAACATTTGAGGAGGGCCGTCAGCAGCTACTTCGGCAGCGAAGAAATGGGGCCAATATCGCCTGCTTCTTGCAGTAGGCGGAAAGTAAGATGTGGAGAGGGGCGGGGAGGAATGTTGTGAAGGTCACCTGGCATACCAAAGACCGTGATGAGGACAGCAGTGACATAAACAAAATAGATAAGTAGCCACGCAGGGGAGCCTGAGGCAAGGGCTTCATCATCGCGGGAAAAAGGGGGCGTCACTTGCGCGTCGGGCAGCAGGCCCAGCAAGGGGGTCGTGTGGCCGTGAGTCAGCAGGATAGCACATGTGAGGTCGGGAGCCAAGGGGGCCAGGGGGTAAACCGGGAACCCCCTCCTCGAGTTGCAGCGGCAGAAGCCCCCAAACAACCTGAAATCATGTTTCCCCCCCCTTTAAAAACCAGCCCACATGTTGGCCCGACTGAAAGAACAGAAGATCCAGGCAAAAAATACCCCCTTGTAACTTTGATGTTACCAGGGCACTCATGCGTGACCCTCCCCTTTGTTGAGGCCATTCGGGGAGCGACGTTTTTTGTCAGTCCCCAGACTACGGATGAAAAACATATTCCACTGCTTCATGCCCTGGAACAGATGCGAAAAATCTGTCGGGGCGGGGACTGGGACGTGGCTACTACATCTCGGGGCCCACTAGTCCTGGGGACTGAAATGGGGAGGGAAGGAGGACATTGGAGCAGAAGCTTGTCTGGTGAAATAGTGGATTTTCTACCCGGGTGACAAAGAGGAGGAGCGGGAAAAAAGCTGGAGGAGGTGGGGGGTGGGGAAGACGAGGCAGATGACCCCAAAAGCACCGTGGCAGTATACAGTGGAAAGGGAGGCAGGGACCCCTCGGATCATTGTGCGAGGCCCCAGCAGCTTTTTTTGCCTGGCTATGACAGCCGAATAGTCAGCTCCGGCAGGGGATGACTTCGGGTCCCACCCTATTGGACCCTCGAACCGGCCCAAAAAATGGGACCCTTTTTCCCATATTGGAGGGAAGACAAACTCAAATACTATAGGGAAATCCTCCGAAATCAGGGGGCTGCTCCCTTTTTGGCGGCTTTTCCCCTCCTCTGACAGGTCTGACCGGGGGGTTCCCAGCGCTCACTCTACTGCCGCGGTGCTGGGGGAAGGTGGGGGGTAGGAGCAAAAACCACTCCATCATGTAACCCAAGTCGGAGTCACATGGATTTTCCCTTTACCCGCCCAGGGGGGGCAGTCCCCGCAGCAGCAGCAGGCCTGGAGCAGCCCTGAACCAACAGTTTTTCCTCTTGGACAGCACCTGCCACCCCAATTTGAAGATCCGGGACTACTGGCGTCAAACGGATTTTGGCCCAACTTTTCCGGTTTGATGGGGAAGCTGTCCTGCCCGGCCCCGTAGTGTGGCACGAGCGGGTGTTCAGTGCGGGGGGGCCATCGTTACCCCCAAGGAGAACCCCTTTCCACGGGAAAGTGGAAAAGACTGACCTTGTCAAAGAATCAGGCTGGATCGGGCCAGGATTTCCACACACCAATGCCTTAGGGCAGTCGGGTTTTAAATACCGCCTCGCCCCCTATTCGATGCCGCCACCCGCCTGAGCCACACATCTGCTGACAGTTTCTCCATCTGCCACCACCACTTTACCAGGGGCTGGGATTTCACCCACCTCAACACTCGCATGGCCACTCTATGACCCATGCTGCTGCTGCTGTTGCTGTTTCTGTGACTCCACACTGTGTCATTGTCCACGTCTGACCTCATCTGCGCTGTTTGGGTGCTGCCTGTCCCCCCACCCCTGTGTCATTTTCCACTGCCTGACCCATGCTGCTGCCGCCGGACCCCGCTCTCAGTCTTGTGCCACCTTTTTGGGGTTCCCCTGTTTTGCCCCTCCAGAAGCATTGGCCACTGCCTGATCCATCTGCTGCTGTCGTGACCTCCCCCCACGTGGATTGTGCCACTCTGTGGCTAATACTGTTTGCCCCCCAAAGTCTTGTGCCACTCCTGATCTCATGTGCTGCTTTTTGACCTCCACACGTATCATTGTCCCCTCGTGGCCTAATACTGTTTAGCCCCCCCTCCAGAATGTCATTGTGCCACTGCCTGATCTCTACGCTGCCCCCGTGACCTCCACACTTTTTTGATTGTCCACTCGTGGCCCAAAAGTTTTGCCGTCTCCAGAAGTCTTTGTGCCCCTGCCGACTCAGTGCGCGTGGGGACCCCCACACTGTACATTGTGCCCCTCTGGGCCTAATACTGTTTTTTCCCCCTCCAGAATGAAATTTTGCCACGCCGATCTAGCGCGCTGCGTACCTCCACACTGTATCATTGGCCACAGTGGCCTAAAACGTTTTTTCCGCCTCCAGAATTATTGTGCCACGCCCCACCTCATACTGCTGCCGCCGTGACCCCACCCCCACTGTGTGATTGTGCCACTCTGTGGCCCCAATAATGTTTTTCCCCCTCCAGAAAGTCATTGTGCCACTGCTGACTCATACTGCGCCGCGGACCCCACTGGTGATTGTGCCACTCTTGGCCTAAAACTGTTTTTCCCCTCCAGAATTCATTGGGGCCCCCTGCCTGAAACTCATGTGCGCGTCCCTGACCTCCAATGTGTGATTGTCCCCTCTGGGCCCAATAGTTTTTCCGCCTCCCCGAATGTCATTGTCCACGCCTGTCTCAGCTGCTGCTGTCGTGGGCCTCCCACTGTTTCATTGTGCCACTCTGTGGCCTAATACGTTTTCCGCCCCCGAATGTCATTGTGCCATGCCGTCTCATATGCTTCCCGGGGCCTCCACACTGTGTGATTGTGCCATTTTGTGGGCCCTCCTGTTTTGCCCCCTCCAGAAAGTCATTTTGCCACTGCCTACCCATCTGCGCCGCCTGACCCCGCTCTCATCATTTTTGGGCCCCCGGGCCCTCGTTTTTGTCACCTCCAGAAGTCATTGTCCACTGCCTACCCTGCGCTGGGCGCCGCCGACCTCCACACTCTGTCACTTTTTTGCCACCCGAGCTCCAGCTTGTTTTTTTTCCCGCTTTTGCTGGCATGACTTTATCAGGTACATTCCCGCTTTATTTTTTGATATTTTTTCCCCTTAATCCCAGGGAATTTTTTAGGGAAGCGAAACTAAAGCGGCCAGTCATCTGCGTGTAACTAAAAAAACAACTTTTAGAAGAACAAAACCCAAATCCCCCTGCTATTTAAGCATGGCAAACGTTCTACAACACCCTGCAGGCCTGTGCAGCCTGGAAAAGCTGCTTTTTTTAAAAGCATTCTGCCGAAGTAATTCGGAAAAAACAATTTTGTCGGAAAATTCGGCAAATGACCGAAGAATTTTTTTAGAAATTCGCCCCTCTCTAATGGCACATGATGTGGTGGCCTTTATATCTATGGCCCATATCTTTCCAGCTCAGCCCTGGAGGTTTTTAAGAAACCAAAAAAAAACAAATTTTGGATGTTTTCATAAACACTTCAGCTGCAGTTTTTTTTATATTTTTTCACGTGTTTAAAAATTCTACAAAAACCCTGTTTATCAGGGTCCTAAAACTATTTGATTTGTCTCAAAAGTCCAACCTAGTGACTCCCTTTGCTTGTTTCTAGTTTTAACAAGAGTTTTTTTTTAAGTTGTCTTACCTATTGCTGTTTAAAATAACAAAATAATAAATCCATTTTAAAAATAACACAGGAGTTTTCAAGCATCCTCCTTCAATGCTTTTGTCTACTAAATATATTTTACTGTTATACTGAATATAACCTGGTTTTTTTACCCTCTCTGTAGACAAAAAAGTTCTTTTTCTTGTTTTTCCAAAAGCGGCCACACGGTGGTAGCATTTCCCCATACAAGGACAATCACATCATACATTGAGCCATGCATTCATCATACTGTTCTGCAGTGCACCACCAGCTGAGTGGTAACTGGATAAAAAATGGCCAGATTCTCTTCTTTTTATTTAGTGAGATCTTAGAACCCAGACATGGACATGAAACAACAGGTACGGTGAATGTTATGCTGAATTCAGTGGTCCTGTGAGTGATACAAGGTTACATATTATGTAAGTATGCTTTTTTTTACGTAAGTGTAACAGGCAGGAATATGAAGGCACGTGATATTTAGGGTTGGTATATTGCACTTCAGCATAGGTTTGTAAAGTTATACTGCCCCTATGTGGATAATAGGCGGAAAGGCCTTGCATACAGCCAGCAAGGTTACCTGTGTAAAAGTGAAATGCTATTTTAGCTGCTGGCTGATAAGGGAATGTTTTCTCATAGCCTGTTGCTTTGCTGGATTATTTCCTTTTGTTCATGTGCATTATATATCAGTATTAGCTATAAACCACAAACTTTCATATAGCTGCAATCATTCATCCTTACCATCCACTAAATTAAATAATGGTGAAGTGAATATGGAAGTGCAATTGTAGATGTAATAAATAGCTTGAAGGGCTATGCTACTATGCTGCAAATCTGTTTTGGGTGGTGAAAAATGCTGAAGGCCAGCTAGCTTTTTAAATATTACAGCATTTACAACTACCTTCTATAATACGAACCACAGATAAATTGCAGAGAGTTATGTAATTGGTAAAAATATGTAAAGCAAACTAAACAATACAGTGTAAATAGAAATAGCCTGTGTCTATCTAATACCACATTTTTTAGACATTTTAGTCATAATGTTGACAATCTAATCATGACTGTAACTAGCAGATTGATTAAACAGTCGCCCCAATTTGACGTTAGTGGCACAAGGATTCATCTAGCCCTCATCTAATACAAGGTTTTTGGCATTCTAGGAATAATCTAAAAATGAGAGCAAGTCATTTGTTGACCTACAAATAATCTGAGCCCTGAGCTCAAATCAGAAAGCTATGGAGAGCCACTTACAACAATTTATAGTCGGCTAATTGGTTTACATGGAAAACAATAACAGTCCTGAAATTCCACCATCCGACCTCGCTGATACCCATTCATGTATAACATCTTTCTCTTTCTCTCTTTGCCTCTCTCTTTGTCTGTCTGTTTCTCTCTCTATCTCTTTATACACAAACCTACAGAGCGGCATGTCCTTTCAAAAATCTGGTATACCTTGCATAGTAAACTTAACGCTCCTAAAAAGGCGCATTGCGCAAAGCGTGTCATTGCTAGTGTATGTAATGCACCTATCGAGGCACATTGCATTACGGAGGCGCATAACGTATCATTACTAGTGCATGTAATGCGCCTCGATAGGCGCATTGCGTTATGGAGGAGCACAGCGTGTCATTGCTACTATATTTAATGCGCAATTTTAGGTGCATTACAATGTGTCATACCCAGCATATAATGCACCAAGTTCTGGTATATTACAGTTCATTTATATCGAGAATATGGCATCAAAAATTTTTTGGGCCCAAAATACACCAAAACTATGACGTATTCATACTGGGACATGTTGCCCACAGTGTCTATTTAAAAAATTATTTTCTTTATTATCCTCTTTTAAAAAAACAACACTTCTGGAAATCTCTTCGTTACCCTGAGTCAGAGAAAACCCTTTGTTTGTCTGACCCCATGGAAACTAGCTCATTGCTACAGGTTTAGTAGCTTCCACACCCATAATCAGTAAAAGTTTTTGGAGGTTTTGAGAAATGTGACATCACATGATGTCCATTGAAACAAATAGGCAAGCATTTAACACCTGGTCATGCTAAGTACTCTGAAGCAGAAGCTACTGCTTGCATGTGTATAAACAGTCATTGGGAAAAAAGAGTCTGCTAAATATAAGCATTGTGTTACTATATATAAACTAGCATTTAAGCCCACATGTAGATCTAGCAGGTATATTGCACACAAATTGGCACAAATCACAATAATTTAGCAAAGAAGGCAATGTGGATACCCCTTTCTATGGTTCCCCTTAGGTGTTTCATTTTACTTGAAAATGCAGGTGGTAAATTTGCCACAAATTGAGCCATTATTAGCTCTATTGTCAAACACTTGTAACATGAGACTAGGCTAGCATACTCAAATGATGTTACATAATTTTGACTATTTTTCAAAACACCCATCAATTGATGATACCTGTCTTGTAATATCCCTAAGTACCTAAATATGTAAAATTATATAAAGTATTGGGCCAGATCAACCAACCCTCAAAAGTGATATGATTTGTGTACAGTATGTGCCCGAAAAAGGAAAAACTTGATTACAATCTGCTTTTATATTATGAGATATTTGCCACACCTGAGCCCCTCAAGTGTATTTGTATTTCTTTGGCTGTATATCATATACAGTATCTACATTCCCCTCAGGTATACCTGTACTCTCCACTCTGTATATATCATATATCTGCATTTCCAGGGGCGTAACTCTAGAGGCCTGGGCCCCATAGAGAACTTTTGGATGGGCCTCGCCTCCCTGACCACGAACATTTACCGGGACCTCTTAAGTCATGCAGTTACTAGATAATACCTCACTATAGATATCATCGTCATACTGCTACCAAAGAAATCCCACTATACCAAGACCAACATTACCAATAATGCTAATACATAAGGACCTGATTATACCACCAGAACACGACCACAAATTACCACCACATAGTAACTGAATAATACCCTTATACTGTTGCTGAATAAAGATCAGAATACATATGCCATATAGTGGTTGATACCAGTGTATACAGACTCTGCAGAAATAAAAAGGGATTACAGTGCAGTTACATTTAGTGACTCACAGGTGATGTTTCTCTGACGAGTCGTTGACTTTCCCTTTTCTTCTCCATCCGTTCCAGATGATGACTTCTCCCGGCCACCACTCATCCCTGCAGATTTGGACACATATATTAGAATCCTCACTTTTCCAGCACCTCACTCCCTGTCCCCACCTGCACAAACTTCCAAGAGGTGGCACAGCGGGTACAGGTCATAGCTTAGAGGCACAGTCTCCTAGAGGGGAGGGGAGGAACAGAGAATTCACCCCCTAGAGATTGTGTTACAGCTATGGCCTGTACCAGGTAGACCCACATTAAATAGGTTGGTAGGCCCTAAGTAGGTTGGTAGGCTCAAGGTAAGTAGGTAGGCAGTACATAGGCCCCAGGTAGGTAGATTGGTCCTAGGTGGGTAGGCAGTAGTTAGGCAGATCTCAATTAGGTAGGTAGGCTACAGGTAGGTAGGTAGATTGGCCCTAGGTAGGCAGTAGTTAGGCCCAGATAGGAAGGCAGGTCCCAGGTAGCTAACTAGGCAGTAGATGGGCCACAGATAGGCTGTATATGGGCCCCAGACAGCTAGGCTACATAGGTAGACAGGCTATTGGTGGGGCCCACATAGATATGTAGGTAATTAGGCTATAGGGGGCCCTAAATAGGCAGACTTTAGGTAGGGTATAGGGGTAATATAGGTAAGCAGGCAGAGTTTAGTGAGGGTATAGGGGGCATATAGGTAGGCAGGCAGGGTTTAGGTGGGTTATAAGGACCACATAGGTAGCTAGGCAGGGTATAGAGTGGTTATAGGGGCCCATTTAGGTAGTCAGGCAGGGTTTAGGGGATTTATAGGGGCCATATAGGTAGCTAGGCAGGGTTTATGGGAAGAGGCCCATATAGATAGCTAGACAGGGTTTAGGGTGGTTATAGGGGACCAAATAGGCAGTCATGCAGGGTTTAAGGGGTTTATAGGGGCCATATAGGTAGGCAGAGTTTAAGGGGTTTATAGGAGCCCATAGAGGTAGTCAGTCAGGGTTTAGGGAGGGTTAGAGGGCCCATATAGGTAGGTAGGCAGGGTTTAGGTAGGCTATAGGGTGCCCATATAGGTAGGCAGGGTTTAAGTGGGTTATAAGGGCCATATAGGTAGCTAGGCAGGGTTTAAGGGGGTTATATGGACCCATATAGGTAGACAGGCAGGGTTTAGTGGGGGTTATAGGAGCCCATATAGGTAGAAGGGCAGGGTTTAGGGGGTAATAGAGCCCATATAGGTAGGCAGGGTTATAGGGGCATATAAATAGTCAGGGTTATAGGAGGTATATAGGGGCCGTATAGTCAGGCAGAGTTATAGGAGGCATATAGGGGCCATATAGATAGTCAGGCAGAGTTTAGGCTCCAAGTGTTAAAAAAGAAAGCAATAACTTACCTCTCTCCACACTCTCACAATGTGACTGCGTAGCTGGCCGGCCAGCCTCTGAGCCCGGCGCAGGTGATGCGATGATGTGAAGTCATTGCGCCGCCCATGATAGCACTGAGGACCAACGCCTGGTAAGCTTAAGGCCTAAGTACTTAAGCCTACTGGGTGGGTTAGCAGAGTGGAGCACCAGCGGCGCTCTGCTAATACCGGGAAGTCTGACACCTCCCTCTGAACGCTCGGGACACAAGGCCCAGGCATTGAGAGGCAGGGGGTGGCATTGGGCCCCGCCTCTGCTGGGGTTGCAGACGCGGTAGCATCTGCCACGGGTCCTTAATGTCGCAGGCCCCGTGGCAGCTGCTATTTCTGCTACCCCGGCACTTCCCTCTCATATGTTTATTTAAATGTTAGTATGATGTGTGTTAAATGTTGTTATAATGTTGGTTAAGAGGATTGCACTGTTATGTGACCTCAATTTTTACCACATGTATTAGAACATTTTATGATTTCCTAGAACACATGGAAGATGTACTACTCAGGCAAATAGATGAGGCAGCTAATCAAAATGAAGTTGTTATTATGGGCAACTTTAACTACCTAGACATGATTGGGAAACTGAAACCTGTAGTTCTCATGAAGGAAACAGGTTTTAGTCATTAGCTAAAGATAATTACCTTTCCCAAATGGTGCAGGAGTCGAGTAGAGGAAAGGCCCTTCTAGACTTAATATTCACTAATAGACCTGACAGAGTAACAAAGGTTCAGGTTGGGGGGTACCTAGGAAATAGTGACCACAATATAATAAATTTCCATTTATCCTTCAATAGAGTATTTTGTCGAGGAGCCACAAAAACACTGAATTTCAGGAAAGCTAATTTTAATCTGCTTAAGGAGGTCCTAAACCGCATTGACTGGGACAAGGTGTTTAAAATTAACAGAACACATAATAAATAGGAGATCTTTAAAAACATCTTAAGCGCCCACTGTGAGAGGTACATGCCTTATGGTAATCAAATAATTAGAAGCAAGAAAAACCCAATGTGGATCAACAGAGATGTAAAGGAGGCAATAAATATCAAAAATAAAGTGTTTCAGCTACTAAAATAGGGGGGGGGCAGCGAAGAGGCACTAAAAATCTACAAGGAAGAAAATAAAATATATAAAATAATGATACAGACAGCAAAGCTGGAGACAGAAAGGCAGACTGCCAAAGAGAGTAAAACTAACCCCAATTTTTTTTTAACTATATAAATAGTAAAACGATTAAAACAGAAATGTAGTGAGGGAGTTATTGTGAAGGGCAATGAGGAGAAAGCAAGCCTATTAAACAATTTTTTCTCCACCATATTTACCGAGGAAGATGACCATTCTATTAATGAGCACAGAGATTAGGTAAACTCCACCTTAAATGTTTCTTGTTTAACCCAGGAAGAAGTGCAGCTCCATCTTAAGATAAAAATAGACAAATCACCAGTCCTGATGGTATACACCTTTGTGACCTAAGAAGGTTAAGTAATGTCATAGATAGGCCCCTATTCTTAATATTTATGGACTATATAATAACAGGGTATGTCCCAAAGGATTGGCGCATAGCAAATGTGGTACTAATATTCAAAAAGGGGTCAAAAAGGGATCCTGGAAACTATAGGTCGGTAAGTTTAACCTCTGTTGTGGGTAAAATGTTTGAATGTTTTCTAAGAGATGCTATCCTACACTGAAAATAAATGTATAACTCCGTTCCAGCATGGGTTTATGAAGGATCAGTCCTGTCAAACTAATCTCATCAGCTTCTATGAGGAAGTTAGTTCTAGTCTGGATCGGGGTGAGACATTGGATGTCATATATTTAGATTTCTTTAAACAATTTGATACTGTGCCACATAAAAGGTTGGTAAATAAAATGAGAATGCTTGGACTGGGGGAAAATGTTTGCAAGTGCGTAAGGAACTGGCTCAGTGACAGGAAACAAAGGGTGTTGATTAACGGTACATACTCAGACTTGATCCCTGTTAATAGTGGGGTACCACAAGGTTCAGTATTGGGCCCTATTCTCTTTAATATTTTAATTAATGATCATGCACATGGATTGCACAGTGTAATATCGATCTTTCCAGCTCTGTAAAGTAATCAACACAATAGAGGAAAAATCCATTACATGATTGCATGGTAAATGGAAAAAACGCTGGGAAAAATTGAAATGGAGAAGGACTTGGGAATCCTGGTGGACAGTAAACTTAACTGCAGCCAGTGTCAGGCAGCAGCTGCCAAGGCAAATAGGATTATGGGGTATATTAAATGGGGCATAGATGCACATGTTGAGAATGTTATTCTCCCACTATACAAGTCACTGGTTAGACCACATATGGAATATTGTGTACAGTTTTGGGCACCAGTTCACAGGAAGGACATTGTAGGGCTTGAACCAGTTCAAAGGCGGGCAACGAAAATAATAAAAGGACTGGGTGGACTCCAATACTCAGAAAGATTAGCAAGATTAGGGTTATTTAGTTTAGAGAAAAGATGGCTTTGAGGGGACATAATTAGTGTTGAGCGATTTTTATCGACAAAGTTGAAATCGGCAAGGTTTTTATGGTGATCGAAATTTCCAGATCATGCGATAATTAGGTTAAAATCTGTGCATCATCTATTAAGATCGCGCCTTTTTCGACGCTTCCTGTAATTTTGGCGGCCAGCAAAAAAAATTACAAAAAGACAGGGTAAAAGATTTGTTGTCCCCTAATGCCCCCGGGATGGAAATTTGGAAAACCCCCCTAAAAAATCCCCAAACCCTTTTTCCCAATGGGGAAAATTTTGTTTCCCCTAAGTGTCTTTTTTTTTTCCGGGTTTCTTAAAAAAGGGGGGACCGGGGGGTTCCCCCTCCCCCCGGGGCCCCAAAAAAAGTTCAGGAAAAAAGCTATTTCCACGGAAAAACCTTTCTATGCTTTTGCCCTTCCAAATATTAGATTTAGGGTTTTGGGGAAAATTTTTAAGGGAAGAAAAACCAGAGGTTTTTTAAAGGGGAAAAACCCACCCTTTAAATTTTAAACCCTAACCCCGCGGCAAACAGAAAACTCAAAATCTATAAAGAAAAATAAAATAAAAAGTTACCAAACTGGAAAAGAAATTGTTAAAAAATATTTTTTAAAAAGTTTGCTATTGAAATTTTTTCCCGGAAGCGGGTGTTAAGGGCCACCCTTTTAGAAACAGAATTTTTGTTAAAATAAAAACTAACAAATTACGTAAAAATTTGATGGGGGGTTTTTTTCCCAAAAAAAACCCCATTAAAAATGGTTTTTTGAAATTTTCCAAAAAAACCAGAAGGAAGCACGGTTGAAGCTCAAAAATCCAAACAAAAACAATTAAATGTTTTTTTAACTTTTGGACCGGGGAAAAATTTAATTAAACACTAAAAATTAAAACAGCAATTCAAATTACCAAAAATTGGAAAAAATTTTTTAAAAAAACCCTTTTAAATTAATCAAAACAAAACAGTTTAGTGTTTTTTTGCTTTTTGGCCCCAAAGCCCCTGTTTATTACGAAGATCACAAAATTCCTTAAAAAGCTCTAAAAATTAAAGGGAAAAATTTTCAAAAATCCCCCTTTTTTAAATTAAAAACTTAAACAAAAAATTTTTTTAAACTTTGGGCCCTTCCAAAATTTTTGTTGGAAGACCCTTTTGGAAAGGAAAAAATTTAATCCAAAAGCAATTTTGTTTGATAAATTTTTAAAATCCCCGGTTTTTAAAAACAATAAAAACCCAAAAAAAAAAAATTCCAACCTTCCCAAATTTTTTTTTCTGAACATAAGGAAATGCCAGGGGTTTTAAGGAAAAATTAGCCCAGGGGAAAGGTAAATTAAAAAATGCTTTTTCCCAAGGGTTTGGGACTAAAAACCTTAGCCAAAAGGGTTTGAAAAATGCGGGATGACCCCTTTTTATTGGGTTTTTTTTAAAATTTCTAAAACCCAAATTTGGGTTCCCCCAATCTTCCCTCCAGTTTTTTTAAATTGAACCTCACTACATTTACCCCCTAATCCCAAACAGGCTAAAAATGCGACAGCATATTCAATCTGTCCAAACTTTTGGGGCACCCCAAAAGGGGGGTCCCCGGGTCCCACCAGGGTACCATTTTCTGAGATCGATGACCCAAAATCGGGGGGCCCCAAAAGGGGGCAGGTTAAAAGTTTTCCCAAGAGCCAAAAGGTGATTTTCCTTCCCGCCCCGGGGTTAAAATTGATCCTCAAGGATTGGAAAAAGGGCCCGGAAAAAATCCCGGGGTCGGAAGGGGCCTTGATCCCCTTTTTTGTTTAAACCCGAGGCCTTTGATGAAAATTCAGAGCCAAGTCCAAAACCTTGGGGTTTTATTTTAAATTTGGTGAAAGACATTGCGGATCCACCGGTTTTTTCCCCGCAGAATTTGTTTTGCGAGCGCTTCATCATGGCAGGGGAAACATGGGGTAGTGTCAATACGGGTCCCGCCAAAAAAAAAGGGAGAGGGGGGGTCGAAAGAAGCCCCGCTGATAGATTCCCCCCGCCACGGCAGGGGAAAACCCCCGCTCCTCGCTTATCGCCGCAAAAAGGTCCAGGACCTCTAAACCCTGGGCCTTTTTTGAGCAAGCCTCGATTCACCCAGGATGTCATATGCCGCCTTTGCCGTAAACGCATAAGTAGGGGCCCAAGAACCTTAAGTGGTTAACCCCCCACCAACATGCCCAAAGGCCCACATCAGCGAATGAAAGAGTTAAAAATGGGGGGAAAAACATTTGGGCCAAAAAAGGCCAGACCGACCCCGGGGCCCTCCAAACCCAAACTGTCCCCCTCTGTCCCGCCTCCTCCTCCTCCGCCCCCACCAAGCGTTCCTCACTGCCCATGCCCACTCAGAGTCATAAATCAGGGATCACCTCCGCTTCACCTCCACCTCGCCCAACCCCCCAGCACCACCAGAACCCATCCCCCCCTTTCCCTTCCCCCATTTTGACGACCTGCACGCCGTACAGCGGCCAGTCTAGCAGCCACCTTTCTGTCTTCCGGGTTTTGGGAGCAGAAGAAACATTTTAAAAACCCAAACCATCCCAAACCCAAAAAACCCCTAATTTTCGGATTGCCGGGCCCTTTTGGCCTTGGAAATGTTGCCTTTCCGTCGGTTTGGACCAGAGGGGTTTTTCCCCCACGTCATGGCCCTCCTTGCCCCCAATCCCAAAACCCGAGAAAGGCATTTCTTTGCCAAAAAAAGCCGCCCCCTCCCCTTTGGCCACCACGTGCCCATCAAATTTTTTCAAGCCGTTGCCCTGCATCTTTTCCCGGGAAAAGTCCATCTCACCCCCGACACGGGGGACTAAAAGCAGGGCCAAGGCCGCTATATCTCTGTGACAGCTCACGGGTGTGACGGGGTGGATGCCCTCTGGGGGTGAGGTGGCTCTCAGGCTCGGGGGAAAGCTCTTTAAAAACCCCCAGGGATGGTGCAGGCTTTTTTCCCCCAAGGCCCCTCTGGGGGCCCAACCACGTCCCCAGAGACCCCCGGGCCTTTTTAAAATTTTAATCTCCCTTTGGGAGACCGTCCAAAACACAGGCCCAACTGGGGAGGGCTCTAAGCAACGAGACCGAGGCTGGCTTTTTTTGGGGAACAAAACCCCTTGTGCCAGGAAAGGGTGGTGTGCGATAAGGGGAAAAAAAAAAATTCTGCGGGCCGGGCCCCTTAAATCGGTGGGCTGGAGCCCATCCCTTCCCCTGGCACATGTAAATGCCCCTTTGGGTGGGTCCAAAAATTTTCAAAAGAGCTATCCGGGTTGGACTGCCTGCTAAGAAGGCTCGAGGTCTGAGTTTCGCATTTCCGCCGTTCGCACCCTGTTTTCGTCGCCCTGGTTTGCTTTGCAGGGTCACCCTGGGCCCCCCCCGTCAACCGTCCCCCAAAATTTTTTGACGTGGCAACACCTGGAATTCCCCCCTTCCACTTTCCCCCAAGCGTTTTGTGGCAGCAGCGCAATGCCTTTTACGCAGTACGAAGTGACCATGGCCTGAAAAGCAGCGGTACGGACCTGGGGGTGTTAAAAACCACCGGAGTGGAGGCAGGTGAAAGAGCCTGCACCACCCTTTGCCATTTTGGGAAAAAGCCACCAAAATGGCAGGGCGGACAATCCCCCTTGTCAGCATAAAGGCATTGTGGTGATTTTAGTTCTGGAACGACTTTGGAAAACCTGAAACAACGGTCCCGCCAGCGCCCCCCCCCCGGGAGGAGGAGACGGACACAGATGCGGACACGGACCTTTTCCTCCGCAAACCCCAAAAGGGCCCGCCAGTTTCAAAATTTTCCATGGGCCCCTTCATTGGGGCAGGGGTTTTGGGGGCCCCAGAGTTTAGTGCAAGGGGGCCGCATCACTCCCCAGGGGCATCATCTCAGGAAAAGCCCCGGGGCCCTGTTTGGGAAGCTGGGGCCGGAGGCAGAAAGAGGAGGGAGGAGGTATTCCTAGACACCGATGTTACCGACGCCCTCCTTTGGAAAGGGGTTTGGGGGCGCAAATTTGAGGCGGGGGAGGAAATAAAGGAAGATCAGTTTGCAAGTGCCCCTCGCCCCCAGGGGCCCTTGGGGAAATCAAGGCTCCATCTTAAACATAAAGTGCTTGGATGCCCCTTTTCCCCCAAAAAAGATCCTCGCTTTAAAGGGCCAAATAAAAATAAAAAACCAAAAAGGGGTGGCCACCCTCCTGGACCCCCGGGTAAAAAAAAAAATCACATTTTTTCCTTTCCACCCCCCCCAAAAAAAAAGAGAGTAAAATCGGGAAATGGAGCCCCTTCTGATTGATAAAACTGGAGACATCTTTTTCTTTCCTGCTTCACTTTCCCCCAAAAATGTCACGGTGGAACAACATCAGCGATGTGACAGCATAATTTCCAAGTGGGCGAGGGCAGCAGCAAAAGGGGGCAGAAGCCAAATGGGTGACCTCTGGCAATCTTTGTTTCCCACCTCACCCCCGCAAGCAAGGGGCCGGGCACACACCAACACACAGAGATCTTTTTTAAGATAAAGGGTGCACGACTATCTGCGTCTCAACACCGATTTTTTTTGCATGTGTTCCGGACCCAATAGACTTCGGGGTACCCAAAATACGAATGGCCCGAGCTGGCTGGGGGGGGGGGGGGGGGGGGGGGGGGGGGGGGGGGGGGGGGGGGGGGGGGGGGGGGGGGGGGGGGGGGGGGGGGGGGGGGGGGGGGGGGGGGGGGGGGGGGGGGGGGGGGGGGGGGGGGGGGGGGGGGGGGGGGGGGGGGGGGGGGGGGGGGGGGGCCCCCCCAAAAAACCCCGAAAAGGGGTGTTTCCCTTTTCCACATCAACCCCAAACCCCCAAAAACCTTTTGGGGGTTTAAACCTTTTTGGGAGAAGTTTTTTTGGAAAAAATTTTCATTACGGGGAAAACCCAAAACCCCTTTTTTCCAAAGAAATGGGTTGGTTGAATTTATCAGATGAAGCGGGGTTTGGTTATGTTTTTGATTTGGGCCCAAAACAAAATAATTCCAACACCTTTAACCACCCCAAACATTCCTTTTAAAAAAATGGCCCCCTTGAAACTTTTTTTTAAAATTGGATCTTTTCTTACTGAAATTTTTATTTTTTCCCCCAAATTTTAATTTTGGGGGGCTGGTTTTGGGGGCTGGGAGGAGACTTTTTTAAAAAAAAACAAAGGTTTTTTCATAAACCCCACCGTACCATTTATTCCCCTTTTATCTAAAAAGTTTTCGATTGGGTCAATGTTTTGGGTCAAGGGGGGGTTTGGGGAGAAAAGGGAATAATCAGGGGGGTTTTGGAAAGGAAATTTTGATTTTTTGGGTTTTTCTCAAATTTTTAAATTTTAGGGCTAGGAAGGAAAATATTTTAAAAAATTTTTTGGGAGGTATGTTTTTAAATCCTATAATTTAGGGGGTTTTAAAAAGGGGGAAGGGTTGGGTTTTAAATTGGCATTGTTTAAAATTTTTAATATTTTTTGGGGGGGAAAGTTTTTATTTTATAATTTATTTTTTGGGGGTCCCATTGTAGCGTGGGGTCGGCAATAATTGGGGGTTTTTCCTTTTTTTGGAAATGGGGGGTTTTTTAAGGGGGGGGGGGGATTTTTTTCCCCCCAAAATTTTTAACAGGGGGCAAAATTTCATTTTTATAATTTTTTGGGGGTCATTCGGGGAAAAATTTTGAAATCACAAAAAGGAAGGGCTTTTAAAAAAAAAAAAATTTTCCCGAATTGTTTTTCCCAAACAGGAATTTGTTTTTTTCCAATTTACCAAAGGGGGGAAGGTCAAACTTTAAAGGAAAATTTTTAGGAAAAGGATTTTTCCCCGGTACCATGGGGGGGGCTATATCCATCCCTACATAAAAATTTGGGGAGTTTTTTTTAACAACATTTAGGTTTTACAAATTTGGAGAAAGGGGGGGGTTCAAGGGGTTTTTTGGTTTGGGTTTTTTTGGGGGCTTTTTTCGGGAATGTTTTTATTTTTTTAAGGTTATTTAAAAATGTTTTTTTTTTTTGTTTTAAATTTTTGGGTCAATTAATTTTGGTTTTTGGGGGGGATGGGGGTTTGTAGAAAAGGAAAAATAGGAAGGGGTTAATTTGGGAAATATTGAAATTGATTTGTTTTTTTTGGATTTTAAAACAAAAAGTTATAATTGTATTGAAGGGCCAAATTTAATAAAAATTTTTTAAAAAAAGGAGGAAAAAAAAACTTTGGTTTGGAAGGGGGATTTTAAAAAAGGTTTTTGCCCGGGAAAAAAAAGGGTTTAAAAAACTTTTTTTTTTTTTCCCCAAAATTTGGGGGAAAAAAAATTTTCCTCTAATTGTCCCCAAGGAAGGGTTTTAAAAAAAGGGGAAAATTTTTTTCCGAATTTTAAATGGTTAATTCAGGTTTGGGGTATGGATGGGGCGGAAAAAGGGGAAACAAAATTTTTAAAGACCCTTTCCCTTTCCGAAACTTATTTAAAAGGGGGAAAAGAATCCCAAT
Source organism: Phyllomedusa bahiana (assembly GCA_025379985.1). Classification (NCBI taxonomy): domain Eukaryota; kingdom Metazoa; phylum Chordata; class Amphibia; order Anura; family Hylidae; genus Phyllomedusa; species Phyllomedusa bahiana. The sequence goes on along the minus strand of JAODAL010009430.1, from coordinate 45,431 downwards.
TTTTGGGCCCGGGTGTAACGGGAACGTTAACCAAAAAAAAATTTTTAAAAAAACCCCTTTTTCCCACTAAAAACGGGGGGAAAGCGGTTCCCAGTTTGGGGACGGTTAAAAGGGGAAAGGCCAAGTTCAACTTTGGGTTGGACTTTTCCCACTTTTTTAAAAGTTTTCGGTTTGGGGTTTGCTTTTCCCCCTGCATTTTAACCTGCCTTTTTAAAAAAACGGTTGAAAGCCTCCTTTTTCCCGGCACCCTTTAAAATGGGGGGCCCTTTGGGTCATGCGGGTGCCCAGGACGGTATATTTCAATTTCCATTTAAACTAAAATGGGGGTTTTTGGAAAAGACTCCCCTTTTTCCGGCATTTTTTAATTTTGGGGGGCCCATGCTTTTTTTGGGGCTCATGTTTGGGGCCCCCAGGACAGGTAAGTCAATGTCCATTTAAAACAAAAAAGGGGGTTTAAAGATTTTTTTTTCCCGGATTTTTTTAAATGGGGGGGTCATCCCAAGGTTTGGGGCTCATGCTGGGGGCCCAGGACAGGTATAGTCAATGTCCATGAAACAAAAAATGGTTTTTTGAAAGCCCTTTTTTTTTCCGGCATTTTTTAAAAGGGGGGGGTCATGCAGGGTTTGGGGTCATGCTTTTCCCGGGAAACATATAGACAATTCCAGTTTCAACTAAAATGGTGGTTGAAAGACCCCTTTTTTTCCGGCACTTTTTAAAGGGTGGGGGCAGGGCGGGTTTGGGGGCTCATGCTTGGGGCCCAGGACTTTTATATTCAATGTCCATTTTTCAACTAAAATGGTGGTTTGAAAGACCCCTTTTTTCCCCGGAATTTTTTAAAATGTGGGGGTCTGCGGGTTTGGGGGCTCATGTTTGGGGCCCGGGACAGGTATATCAATTTCCAGTAAAAACTAAAAGGGTGGTTGAAAGACTCCTTTTTTCCGGCATTTTTTTTAAAATGGGGGGTCATGCATTTTTTGGGGCTCTGCTGTGGCCCGGGAAACGGGTTATAGTCAATGTCCAGGGGAAAACTAAAATGGGGGTTGAAAGACCCCTTTTTTCCGGACTTTTAAATTTTGGGGGTCATCCAGGTTTGGGGCTCATGCTGGGGCCCCGGGAAAAGGGAAAACCCAATGTCCAGTTAAACCCTAAAATGGTGGTTGAAAGACTTTTTTTCCGGCATTTTTTTAAATTGGGGGTCTTTGCAGGTTTTGGGCTCATGCTGCGTTCCAGGAGGGGGATATTAAATGTCCATTTTTTAAAGTAACATGGGGTTCAAATCAACTCCCTTTTTGGGCACTTTTTAATTTGGGGGTGTTTCGGGTTTTTTGGGGCCCGGGCTGTGGTACAAAACAGGGATAGAAAAATGGCTGTCTTTTTTCGTGACTTTTAAAACCCCTAAGTGTGTTCCTAAGATGTAGCCGTATCCAGGGGGGGACTGTTGTGGATTTTAAATTTTCCCAGCTTCTCCACCTTTTTTGGGGTTTTAAAAAATGAAGGTGTTTTTGTCTCCCATAGATTTTTAATGGTCATCGCGAAATAATCGATGCCCCACTATCGAAAAACCTTTTTGTTTAGCGGCCGACTATCGACAATCGATCGACCCTTGAAGCCAACGCAATCGCTCAACAAAAAAAAAATATGTTTAAATAAAAAAGGAAAAAAATTTTCTTTTTTTTTTTAAAAAAGGGGGCCCCCTTTTTTTTAAAAAAATTTTAAAAAAAAAAGGGGTTTTTTGGGAAAAAGAAAGGGGGGGCTTAAAAAATTTTTTAAAAAAAAAAAAAAAGGGGCCCCGGGTTTTTTTTTTTAAAAAAAAATTTTTTTTTTAAAATTTTAAAAGGGCCCTTTTTTTTTTTAAAAGGGGTTAAATTTTTTTTCCCAAAATTGGTTCCTTTGAAAAATTTTTTTTTTCCCTTAAAATTTTTTTAAAAAAAAAAAAATTTTAAAAGGTTTTTTTTAAATTAAAAAAAAAAATTTTTAAAAAAAAAAATTTTTTTTTTTAAAAAAAATTTTTAAAAAAAAGGGTTTTTTTTTTTTTTTAAAGGGAAAAACCCCAAAAAAAAAATTTTAAATTTTTCAAGGGGTTTCAATTTAAAATTTTTTGGGGCCCTTAAAATTTTTTTGGGGAAAAAATTTTTCCCCCTTTAAAAAAATTTTTTTAACCCCCGGGAAAAAATTTTTGGGGGAAATTTTTTTTAAAAAAAAAAAAAAAAAGGGAATTTTTTTTAAATTTTTTTTTTTTTTTTTCCCCCCCCTTTTGGTTGGGGGTTTTAAAAAATTTTTTTAAAAAACCCCCCCCCTTTTTTTTTTTTTTTTTTTAAAAAAATTTTTTCCCCAAAAAAAAAAACAATTTTTAAAAAAAGGGGGGTTTTTGGGCCCCTTTTTTAAAAAAAAAAAAAAATTTAAAAAAACCCCTAAAAAAACCCAAAAAAAACCCCTTTTTTTTAAAAAATTTTTTCCCCCCAAAAAAAAAATTTTTTTTTTTAAAAAAAAAAATTTTTTTTTAAAAATTTTTTTTTTCTTTAAAATTTTTTTTAAAAAAATTTTTTAAAAAAAAATAAAAATTTTTTTAAAAATTTTTTTCCCTAAAATTGGCTTCTACCGCATTGGGCTTTTTTCCTTCCTCTGGATCAACACTTTAACACAATAGTCTGAACTGGATGGACGCCTGTCTTTTTTCGGCCTTACAAACTATGTAACTATGTAGATATAATTTATTGTACTGTTATGTTGCTCCTAGTGACTTAGAAGGATTAAGGTATTTAGATGGACTATATGTGAGACAACACTATCTCGTGGTAGAATACAAAACGGGAACAAACCCAGATTCCAGACATGATAAAAGTTTATTTACAGCAGGTGGCGTAACAATTCCAAAACTTTATTGATCCATTAAAAACTGGAGTCAATTTATAGCACATACATATTATGCTTACACATTTCAAAGAACTTTCCTAGGTTTGTAATGCAAAAGCCTGATATGTATATGCTATCAGGTCGCTCCTATTTTTAATGGATTAAAACAATTTTGGAATTTTCAGACTATGTTCTTGATATTAACTATTTTCATATTTAGATTAAGGGCTGGAAGCCAACAACAATCCATGTGTGTGGCCACATTGCTCACGGGGCTCTATGCACAAAATAATCGACACATGAATAAGTGAGCCTGCTTTTTCTTCTTACTTTTTAATGCTCCAGATAAGATTATGTATATTCAGATGGTAATTCACAGTTTTGTAACAGGATGACAAGTTAGAAGGGTCAAGTGAAAGGCTGTCAGTGGTCAGGACATCATATTATAATAAAAGTTTAAAGACAAATAATTTATCCTGACAACTGACTGATACTTGATCCTGATATGTGACACTTTACCCTGACATCTGAATCATGACGTACTTAATTGACAACTCACCCAATCTTAACACCTGTCTGTAATCCCTAACTCTGTCACCTAATTCTGAAACGAATACCTGATTCTGATTTTTGACTTTGATATCTGATTAGTTAATTTTTGTGGATATTCAGTGATAGGGTATTCATATATTTTTTAATTTGCTACATTTGGCATCTGTTATCGGCTAAAATTTAAATCTCTAGATAAATGAAGACTTTTCACTACATAATCACAGTAGATAGATGTTTACTACAAAAAATTAAAATAGTTTTGACACTTATTTTAAAGCATTTCTAGGTAACAAAGTATGGCTTATTCCAAATATGACATAGGCTTTGCTATATTGCCTCTAATTAAGAAATCAGGAACAACATAAACAATGCACATTTAAAAATATTGGTCAGACATCACCTACTCACCTATCACATGGAAATTGTCTCACATCACATAAAAGTAACTAATGGCATTGTATTCTGTACAACAACAACAGTACAACAAAGTAACTTTAATTTCTTTCAGAATTTTTGTGAAATTTATGTTTACAAATTTGAGGACTACTGAATATTGCTACTTAATTTTTTTATCACGAAATCCAGAGAATGTATTTAAAGCAGTTTCTATTGTCACAAGTAAGGGAAGTGGACCCTCTGGGTCACTGCGAGAAAATGGTACAAGCCACGCCAGGGAGCATAGTCTAAGGAGCCCCCCAGTTCCTCACCAGCACCTGCCGCAGGGCTGGTTTGACTTTGCTGCAGGGGACTCTCATGGTGATGGCTGAGGTGCAGCATAGTACAAAGGGTTCAGGCAGAGGCATGGTCAAGTCTGGGCAATAAGGTCAAGGCAGGTGGCAGGCAAATGAGATCAAAGTCCAAGCAATAAGGTCAGTACATGGAAGAACACTAAATAACACACTACTCTCTCATTATAACCGAACAACTGGCAGGCACCCGAGGGGGATATGAGATAATAAAAGGTCAGCGCCAGTGATTATCCAATCAGCGTTGCGCTGGCCCCTTAAGTCACAGAGAGCCAGCGTGCGCACCCTGGCCAGCTGCCGGGGGACAGAGTGTAGCAGGAGTGGGGAGAGGTAAGTGACGGCGGCCGCGGGGTAGGCAAACATGAACGTGAACGTGGTCCCAAGCAGGGAAAGCAGTGGGCTTTGTGACATTACTCCCTCCCCTTAAGTCTTCCCCTCCTTGGAGATTGCTGGAATCTCCGCACAAGATCTGGAGCATTAAGGTTTTCTCCAGGTTTCCAGAACCTCTCTTCGGGCCCAATTCCCTTCCAGTCAACAAGACAGAACTGCTTCCGCCTGATAACTTTCTCCACCAAGATTTCATGTACCTCGTAGATGTCTCCAGCTTCAGTGGGAGCAGTTACAGTCTTTTGAGAGAAGCGATTGAGGACCAAGAGCTACAAGAGGGAGACTTGGAAGGAGTTTGGGATTCACAAAGTTGGAGGCAAGCACAATTTGTAAGTCACAGGATTGATACACTCCAGAACTTGAAAAGGTCCCAGGAATTGTGGGCCCAGCTTGAGGCTGAGAATTTTGGGGTGGACAAACTTAGACAGATTGAAGGTGATCTACGTTTCTTATCCGCTTGTGTCTTACTTCAAGCAGACTCCAAGGCTGAAACATCAGAGGTGGTAAAAATCCAATTTTAGGCAGACACTTGTATTAAACCATTTAAACCATTTATTCTTGCAACAAGCGTTGCTTGAGAAAGAAAGGCGTAGCTTTTCAAAACGTCACGCAAACAGGTGTGTGACACCTCGCTTGCTCTGCACCTACTACCTCACAACATGGATCTCCATGGGCTATACGCATGAGATAACCGGCTAACGCTGAAAAAAACTACAGACACATTACTAAGCATACAAATATGTATTTTTACCTTTATTACTTACTTAATGTTGGAAGAATAAATGGTTTAAATGGTTTAATACAAGTGTCTGCCTCAAACTGGATCTTGAACGCAAGACGGAATGGAGGGTATCGTCTATGGTGGACTAGTCCGTTAGTTCAAACGATCTACACTGCCACTTATAAGGTTAAAGGACATCAGAGGTGGTAAGCAGTGGAAGGAGAAGGCGAGAATGTAATTTCTAAACAACAAAGAAAGGGGAAGTTCTTGTAGAATTGGAATAAAGATGATTATATGAAAATTCAGCCCAAGGGAGTTAGTCAGTTTAATTATCTTGCATATTAATATAAATGCAAGCAGCACAGGAAAAACAGAAAACACTGCACGTCTAACAGATGAGAACCAGATCTGAATAATCCAAAACACATAAGCATAGACAGCACTTATTACAATTTTTTTTTTGTCAAAACAGCATTGTTTCAGTTCTGAACAGAACCTTTTTCAAGCAACATCAAACAGTGCAATGCAGTATATAAAGTGTTTAGACACACATCATAACAATATCCAGTCAAAGTGTAATCAATGTAAATACATGAAATTACAAGTGTACTGATGACAGAGATACATCAGAATATCTCAGGTGTAAATAAGGTTATACACTGTGAACAAGTTAAGGAGCGCAAAAATACAATTATTATTAGCAATGGTTACAATCAATATAATACATTAATCAAGAGATTGCACAAGTGCTTTCACACGTTTTTGGTGCCTTTTTTATGTGTTTTTTTTTGTTGTGCATTTTTTTTTTGCAGAAATGCACGGTAGTTAATGCTGTGCATTTCAGAAAAAAAACGCATCAAAAACTCACCAAACACACCGTTCAAAGCACCCCAAATAGTCACAGGTACACAGTATATATAAAAAAAAACAATCAATGAAAAGAGTCTTCTCACTGCTGGAATGTGATGCATCTTCTCCGCTCAGAAAGGCTTGAAAGATAGATCTGTATTCTAAAAATTAGCGTTTAATTATACTTATTTAAAAAATTGGGCCCACACCTTAATAAGGGACTAAGTTGTCCCACAATAAATGCAAAGATAGCCATGGTAGAGATAGATTTTATAGTGTCAAGAGGTGACTAATGGAAATACCCTATCATACCCTAACTTGACCTTCTAAGCCCTCCAGCCTAACCATGGGGTGATCGCCCCAAAATGGGTGCCCCTGTCCAGAACCTGTCCCTTCCTCACAGCCTATTAACAGAAAGGTATATATATCAACGTCCCAAAATGTTCCGATGCCCCATACACATCTCCACTCCTACTCCAACCCCAATACTTTTCATGGCAAAGCCTGGTATCCCTCAAAGTATATGCCAGGTTTGGCCATGACCAGTATTAGGGTTGGAGTAGGGTGGGGTTTATATAACGGACTTCTTTTTTAGTGTTTTGTCAGAAATACCAGTAGGCTTTGCCCCTTGGACTGATACCCTGACAAGTGTGTGTGACAATCATGCATTTTTCTGTACTGCTATTTTGTGCTGTTACATGGACAAGCATATAAGGCTAAGTGAATACTGTAGATGTCCTGTACATGTCCTGTTCTAATGAGCCTCTTTGTTAAGGGGTACTGTATTCATTGATATCTGTGGTGCCCATAAATGTGGTGAACTGACCCAGTGAGGTGAACTGAGACTTGTGGTTCCCATTGGAGAGATGAATTGACTTACCAAGCAATAACTTGTTAACACATATATATCACTTACCTTTGTTCGTGTGCATGTCTATTTTGTCACATATTAACCACTCCCCTTGATTCATGGCACCAACCCAATGTTAATAGCCAACTATAGTGGGGGTACTTTGAGGAGAAACCTTCAGACTATTTTTAAGTTTGATTGGACATCATACCCTGAGCATAAACTGAGCACTTCTCACCCTTTGTCTCACCCACACACCCTAATAGATTGTAAGCTCTTGGGAGCAGGGCCCTCATACCACGTGGCTGATCTGTAAGTAGCTTTTTACTGTGTAATGTTTGTTTTTCTTGTCTGTACTTATACCCTCTAAATTGTAAAGTGCTGCGGAATATGTTGGCGCTATATAATTAAAGATTATTATTATTATACCCTCAACTTTGACTTAAATGGTCGGTCTATGACACTGAGACACATACCCATTGGATCGATTGGGTACTTTTTCTCTTCTTATTTCTTTCCCTACATTTGTCCCCTGAGGAGATGTGCATGTGGCTTCGAAATATGTTGAGACGTTGATACATACCTTTTTGTAAATAGGTTGTGTGGAAGGGACAGGTTCCAGATGGGGGCGCCCTTTTTGGGCACCCAGTGGTTAGGCTGGAGGGCTTAGAAGGTCAAGTTAGGGTATGATAGGGTATTTCCATTGGTCACCTCTTGACACTATAAAATCTATCTCTACCATGGCTATCTTTGCATTTATTGTGGGACAACTTAGTCCCTTATTAAGGTGTGGGCCCGATTTTTTAAATAAGTATAATTAAACTCTAAGTTTCAGAATACACGTCTATCTTTCGAGCCTCTCTGTTTAGTAATTACTGTCGTGTACATTCGGGATACTTGTTGGAATTTCTTGGATCTCATACCAATTAGTGTGTTCCTTAGTATCCTCTCCGCTCGGCCACGGCATCCTCCCAAAGTCACTGCGCATGCGCGTGTTTCCCAAGGCGTCCAAATAACTAACGCTGTATCAGCCCTCTTGCTATAAATTACCGGTCTATGAGCACTGATATATCGTTAGTTATACGAGCGCATTTGTATGCTTCACTGGTTAATATAATGATGAGGTTCTGAGAATGTTCTCCTACTGCGGTGTGTGACTTTGGGAAACATGCGCATGCACAGTGACTTTAGAAGGACGCCATGGCTGAGCGGAGAAGATGCATCACATTCTGGCAGCAAGAAGACTCTTTTCAATGATTTTATTTATATACAGTGGGTACAAAAAGTATTCAGACCTGTTAAAATTTTTCACTCTTTCTTTCATTGCAGCCATTTGGTAAGATCCAAAGAGTTCATTTTTTTGCTGATTAATGTACACTCTGCACCCCAACTTAAAAAAAAACAAACAGAAATGTAGATATTTTTGCAAATGTAATAAACAAGAAAAAACTGAAATATCACATGGTCTTAAGTATTCAGACCCTTTGCTCAGTATTGAGTAGAAACATGCTTTTGAGCTAGTACAGCCGTGAATCTTCTTGGGAATGATGTAATAAGTTTTTCACACCTGGATTTGGGGATATTCTGCCATTCTTCCTTGCAGATCCTCTCCAGTTCCCTCAGGTTGGATGGTGAACGTTGGTGGGCACCCATTTTAAAGTCTCTCCAGAGAGGTAAAGGGGGTTTTTAGGCCGGGGTTTGGGTGGCCAGTCAAAAGGGTTACGATTTTATACGGGAGCCACTGCTTTGTTATTTTCCTGTTTTTGCAGGGGTTCCCCGGGCCATCTGGCCCCCCCGGTCCCCGGCCACGGTCCTGCGCCCAAAACCCTGCGGCTTGGCTTTCCTTGTGTGAACATTTGCTTTTAAGTCCGGAAATCTTTATTGTTTTCTGGCCCAAACCCCCTTTTGGCCAGGAACCTCCAGCACCCCCTAGGGGTTTAATCGGATTTCTCTGGTGTTTTAAAGCTTTTTGCTTAAAAATTCCCTTTGTTTTTTGCTTCCTCCCCTTTCCCTTTTTTATAGCCCCCCATTTCCTTCTTCCTGTGCCTCCCTTTTTGGGCTATTATTTACCTGTGGGTTTACCCTTTCACCTTTTGGATCTTTTTAGGGCCTTTTTTGACCTCTGCTCGTTTTTCCGGGGTTTTCTTTTTTTCCTTAAACGATATTTTTACCGCGCTTGCCTTTTTTGGTTTTTGATTTGGGCCCGGGCCCCCGGGACTCTTTTTTGTGTTTTGTTCGGGTTTGCCCTCTGTCGGGTTTTGCACTTAGCTCGGTGCGTGTCGGTTTTTTCGGGTTTGGGGCCCGGGGGGGATTTTAAAGGAGTCGGGCTCCCCAAAAGCGGGGGAAACAGGGGGTTTTTTTTGGGGTGTCAGGGGCCTAAACTTGCCATTTTTTTTGGGTGGGGTCCCTGACAAATCCACATTATGGGCGGGCCCCTTTAAATTTCAAAGTTAATTCCCCGGCGGTTCAGGATGAATACCAAAATTAAAGGTTTTGACCGCCTAAAACAAATTAACCACCATTTTTTCGGGGCCCAATGAGGGGTTTTGCCCCAGATCTCGTTTCCCGCTGGCCCCATGTCAAAAACCCGGGGCCCCCTGACCCATTCGTCCCCAGTCCCCGGGTATTTCCCCCCGGGTAGCGGGGCAATTTTTGCAGCACAAACCGAATTTTTGGGGTTCCCAACTGTTTTTGAGGTAAATCCTGATGCATTTCGAACCTTCGGGGGCCCTTGTCCCCTTTTTTTTTTTTCGATTTTACCCATTTTTCCTCAGGGGCAGAGGGTTCCAGGGCGTTCCTCCCCCAGGGTCCACCAGGAAAAAGGGCATTTGGCTTACCCCCCAGGGCCCCGGAATGGAGCGGGGAAAAATTTTTTTCTTGCACTAGGCCAATTTATGATGACCCCAAATCGAGCCAAGAAAAAACCCCCCCCTTATCCACCCAGAAAGGTCCCCGCTGCTGAGGATTATTGCTCCGAATTCCGCCAATGGAGTTGGTAATTGGGGGGCCCTGCCCAACCCCCCTCAAAACTCTCTTCAAACAAGGGCTGTCTGAGGCAGTAAAGGATGCGAAGGTCAGTCACCCTATTCCAGAGACTTTGGGAGATCTTATGACTTTTGCTATAACCATTTGACAGAGTTAGAGAGACGGCGGGAAAGGGCTTCCTGGCCCAACCCTTCTCTGCTGTTTCTGCACAACTCTCTTCACACTACCTTCGTCATCGCCACTGGGGTTCAGGGGAGGAACCCATTGTATTAGGCTCTACGTAAGCGGCTATCAGAAGGAAGCATCGGGTTAGAAAAGGCCATGTGTTTCTACTGTGGAGAGTCGGCCATGGTCTGACGGAGTTGCCCAACCAGGCCTAGTTCCCGTGGGAGATCAACAAACGCCTGAAGAACTCAGGAGGAAAACTCACGGCGTACAGGGTACCTTAACATGATAATAAGATCAACTTGCCTGTAACCTTGATTTCAGGGGCAAGACCTTTGCTTGCCATGCTTTGATCGCTTCAGGAAGCTGCTGTCAGTTTCATTAGCAAACTGGGGGTGATGTGGCCCAAGCTTTAGGGTTAGAACTAATTTCGTTATGTTCTCCCTTTTCGGTTGCAGGAGCAGACTTTACCCTCTAACTGAGGGAAGAATAGAATATCGTACCGCCGAAATTACCATTGAAGTTGGGTGCTTTGTATTTACCTTTTGAACCAAATGTCTTTTTTTGATATGGAAAGGCAAGCCTCGGAGATTATTCTGGGCTTACCATGGTTCGCTCCATAATCGGTGTCGATGGAGGGACTGCAGAGTTGGTTAAATGGAGACTTTTGTGGTTGCCATTTGAAAATGTCAGTCCTTGGTGTGTTTCTATATAAAACGATCAAATACATTCCGACTTAGTCTTGCCTTTACAGATGTCTATTATGAAGCCGTTGCGGAACTCTTCCACCGCCATCGGCCATAATGATTGGCTATAGACCTTATTCTGGGGGGCCAAGTAATCTAAGGGTGTATTTTCACTTATCTACCGGAGCGAGAATCTATGTCAATATATTAAGGAAAGCTAGAAAAAGGACCCATACAACGTTATTTCGCGGTGGGTGCGGTTTTTTCTTTGTTGAGAAAAAGGATGGGGCTCTCTGTCTTGTATTGACTACAGGGACTCAAAAAAATAACCATAAAAGGAACCAGCAGCCACTCCCCCTGATCCTGGACTCCTTTTTAATATGGTTGTGAAGGTGCCCGATGGTTTTCCAAAGTCGACCTTCGGGGGGGTACAACCTAATCCGGATCAGAAAAGGTGACGAATGAAAACGGGACCTTTAATTACACTGAGGGACACTTTGAATACCTAGTCATGTCCTTTCGGTCTTTGTAATGCACAGCTGTCTTCACCGATTTGTTAATGACATTTTCAGGGACCTCCCTGGGACGTTTCGTAATTGTGTATTTAGATGACATCCTATCTTTTCCCCAGATTACGATACCATCGAGATTCATGTGAGGGAGGTTATCTTGCAGGTTTACGCCCAGGAATTGAATATGCGCCAAATGTCTAAATGTCTGCTCGGAGTCCAGGAGATAGGATTCTTGGGGTATGTGCTTAGTCCCAGCTCTTATAAACATGGATTCACAACAGGTGTCAGCCATCGCCGAGTGGGTGAGACCTACCACCTTGAAGATATCCAACGTTTCTTGGGTTTTGCAAACGTATTATCGCAAGATTTAAGTACGACTTTTTCCTGATGTTAAAACCCTCACTGGACCATACTAAGAAAGGACTGACCTACTCCTGGACACCAGAAGCTGAGCAAGCATTTTCTACTTTGAAAAAAATATTTCTTGTCAGCACTTCTGGTCCACCCAGACCAGAACAACCTTTTGTTGTAGGAGGTGGATGCATCTGGAGACAGGAGTACTCCACTGCGAAGGTCAAATAAGATATTGGTAACGGAATTGTAGACATAAAATGGGCTTATGAAGAGTGGGGGCACCTTCTGGAGGGGTAGACTAGGGTGACTGTTCTTACTGATCTAAAAAATCTACTGTATATTGACAAGGCTAAACGTTAAAATCCGCAAGCACGATGGCTTTGTTTTTTTACTAGGATTCAACTTTGTGGTAACCTACGTCCAGGCTAAAAATGTTAGGCTGACGCTTTGTCCAGAGTTTTAGGAATGACTGACATCTCGGAGGAGGAACCTCAAAAATATCCTGCTCCAGGAGTAGTCGTTGCTACCTCACTGCAGATTTAGTTTTTGAGAATTGCGAACTCACAAGGCTCAGTCCCACTCCGGATACCCCTGGTAAATCTTTGTTCCATGCCCCTTCGTTTGAAAATTCTGGGGAAGTTTCACTCCTCAGTCATGTCTAGACATCCTGGTATCGCAGGAATCGGCTACCTCTATCTTGTACCTATTGGTGGCCTTCGTGGCAGCTGATGGTCAAGGAATTTGTTACTGCTGTGAGACTTGTGCTAGGGAAGGTTACCCCGCATCCCGAGGGATTATTGCACCCTCCCATTGCCTAATAGACCCCCCCCCTGGTTCATATCTCATGGGAATGTCATCACGATCCCCCCCTCCAAGGGTAGGTCGGTGATTTTGGGGGGTCGTGGATCGCTTTCACTAAAATGTGTCATCTTACTTGCTTGAAAACAAGCTACTTCACGCCCAACTCCTTGCCGATCTATTTGTTGTCATATACTAAGACTTCATGGTATCCTCCAGTATTGTGTCTGACAGAGGGGTACCAGTTTGTGTCGAGTTCTGGAGGAGGCCATTCTGTGGTAGATTGGGCATCTCTCTGTCCTTCTCCTCCCGCCCTTCCATCCTGCAACTAATGGGGCAAACTGAGACTTAATCAGCATTAGAACCAATATCACAGATGCTATGTATCGGAGTGCCAGGCAAGTGGAGTGAGTTCTTGGCTATGGCTGAGTTCGCTCTTACAACAATCATAGATCTTCCTCAACCTAGTGTGTCCCATTTTTCTGTAATTATGGGATCACCCCGATACTCTGCCGTACAGGTTGTAAATCAAAATTTTCTTCTGTAAAATCCGACGTTAAAGCGACTGTGCCCAGTCTGGGCTAGGGTCGTGAGACTCTAGAAAAGCCAATTCAGCCAATTAAATATGCCAATAGGAAACATCGACCCGGACCCGATATGTAGTCGAGCGACCAGGTGTGGCTCTCGCGAAAAATCTTCACTCCGAGTTCCATCTAGGAAGTTCGCCCCTATGCTTTATCGGGTCCTTTCTTATCACGAAGTCGTTACCCTGTGTCCTTCAGGACTCCGGCCTTCCGAGGTCTCTGAATTCATCGGGTGTTCCACAAAGCCTGCTGGAAAAAGTAATCCCTACTGTGTTCGAGTCGTCCTCCTCCTTGCCCAGTGGTCATACAAGGGGAATTAGAGTAGAAATTGAGCGTATTATTCGACTTCGCAGGGTTCAGGAACGCTCTCAGTAATGTTCACTGGAAGGGTATGGTCCGGAGGGAAACGGGTATGTGAGGCGTCTAGGGACTTACATGCTCAGATGGTAACAACATTTCACCAAGCCAACACTTCCAAGCCAGGAGGTCTAAGAAGGGTCCGGTGGCCCTCATAGAAGTGGGGGGGGTACTGTCATGTTGCGCCATCTGGCCCGGTCACCGGCTCGGCCGCAGCGACCATAACTGCGGCTTGGGCTTTCCTGTGTGTGAACCCTGCTCTTCGTCTGGATCTTTATTGCTTTGGCCAGCGCCTTGGCCAGGAATCCTCAGCCACCACTTCCTTTTCCTGTGCCTGTATAGCTCTTCTTTACCTGTAGCTTAGCCTTCACCTTTTGGATTTTCTTTTCCTTTTGACCTCTGTCGTGTTCCTGGTTTCTCTTTGTCTTACGATTTTGTACCCGCGCTGCCCGTCTGGTTTTTGACTGTGGACCGTCCGACTACTTTTTGTGTTTTGTGTCTGTTTGGTCTCTGTCTGTGTGCCTAGCTCAGTGCAGTGTCAGTCTTCTGGTTGGGGCGGCCTGTTAGGAGTTGGGTTCCCCAAAAGGCAGGGACAGAGGTTGGGTGCGAGTGTCGGGCCTCACTTGGTCGTTTCTTTGGGTGGTCCCTGACTGCTCCTGGACAGTGCCTTGGGTCCTTATCTTGTTGGAAGAAGAACTTTTCGCCAGTCTAAGGTCCAGAGCTCTCTGGAGGGTTATTCATCCAGATATCTCTGTACTTGGCCACATCATCTTTCCTTCAATTGCAACCAGTTGTCCTGTCCCTGCAGCTGAAAAACACCCCCATAGCATGATAAAATAAAATAAATAATAATAATAATAATAATAATAATACTGCCACCACCATGTTGGGATTGTATAGGGCAAGTGATGCGCAGTAACTGGTTTTCTCCACACATACTAAAAAGAATTAACACCAAAAAGTTCAATCTTCATCTCATCAGACCAGAGAATCTTATTTCTCACAGTCTGGGAGTCCTTCATGTGTTTTTTTTGCAAACTATATGTGGGCTTTCATATGTCTTCGACTGAGAAGAAGCTTCCGTTGGCAACTCTGCCCCATAAAGCCCGACTGGTGGATGGCTGCAGTGATAGTTGACTTTGAGGACTTTCTACCATCTCCCTATGCCATATTGGAGCTCAACCATAGTGGTCTTGTGGTTTTTCTTACCTTTCTCACCAACGCTCTTCTCCCACATTGCTTAGGTTTGGCTGGATGGCCAAAGCAAGGAAAGAGTTGTGGTCTTCCCAAATTCTTCTTTTTAGGATATGGATGCACTGTTGCTCTTAGGAACCTTGAGTGCTGCAGAAATTCTTTTGTAACCTTGGACCAGATCTGATGCCTTGTGAACAATTTGTCTCCTAAGCTCCCGATGTGCAGTTCTTAGGACTCTCATGATTCTCATGTGCTCTGACATGCACTGTGAGCGTGTGAGTCTAAATAGGACAGGGTGTGTGCCTTTCTAATCAATCCAATCAGTTTTAATTAATACAGCTGGATTCCAATAAAGGAGTACAACCATCTCAAGGAGGATCAGGAGAAAATGGACAGCATGTGAGTTAAATATGAGTGTCACAGCAAAGGGTCTGAATACTTATGACCATGTGATATATCAGTTTTTCTTGTTTAATAAATTTTCAAAAATATCTGTTTCAGTTTTTTTTTTTCAAGATGGGGTGCAGAGTGTACATTAATGAGCCAACTTTGATTTTACCAAATGGCTGAAATGAAAGAGTGAAAAATTTAAAGGGGTCTGAATAATTTCCGTACCCACTGTATGTTACTGTGTATATAAACAAAAAAAATAAAAGAAAGATGTTTACATACATTAAAATAAATCAACAGCTCATAAATAGGGATGAGCGATATTATCGCCAAAAGTTGAAATCGGAACGGAGAGGATTTTGAAAGGAAGGGAGATATTTTGCAGCTCAGTGTGTTCTGTGATCTTGAATTGAAAAAGCATTGTTTTTTACCACTTTTTTTGGCCAGCAATTATGCAAAAACCGGCGTAACTTATCCCTATAACTTTTAAATAGTTTTATTGAAGTCTGTGCGTCTGTTTGCCGCAAAGAGCTCAGTTGTACGCATATTGTGTCATACATATTTGATAGTAAACTACGACAATAAGGGAATATAAGTATTTAAAGACATTCCCCAATAGTATACATGAAAAATCCAATATCCTAACCAACATAAATCATGTATTAAAACTTCACTTTTAATGATAATCTCTAAAAAATGAGGAGAAAAAGAAAAATAACAAATAACTTAACCTACAAAAAAATTCTAGCTCACCTAAAGACACACAGGGGATGTGCGCCCGAAAAGGGGGGCCCTGTCCGGAACCTACACCCTATATATATAAAGCCCTAACACTAAAAATGTCCCGACATGTTTCTATGTCCCTCACAACACTTCATCAGGGGACTTAGTATGGAAAATATAAAAGTGCGGGGCAAAAGTGGTCCAGAATAGATAAAGGACCAAAAAAACTCAGGTCATATACTAAAGAGTATGTCTGAACGGTTGATTCACCGAGTATATGGAGGATTAATGGTCATTCCACCAAAAATAAAGAGGACAGTGGTATGGTGTCCACTGCAGACCTCTATATAGACAAAGGAGATCAAAAAAACATTGGAAAAGTGGTATGGTATCCACTCAACTCCCTAGAGATAATAAATGCTGCAAAAGTTCCCAGCAACGTGTCAATTGGAGTATATATATACTGTGACAGAGCGATCCCCGATAGTCGCAGGTTTTTGCCACTAGAGGGTGTGAGGCTAGAGACATACTGCAGATGCGCCACTGAGAACCTGATCTCAGTGGGGAAAAGTCACCTATATTATGTCAGTAATGATATAGTACTGACACTTACAGTAGTGGCTAGAATAGCTGCTAGGCGGCTATGTATGGTGTGGCTTTTTTGGGACGCCTAGTTTGGGTGGGGGCTGCCCCCGCATTCCGGTCAGGTTTTGGGATGTCTCTGGAGCCTTTTTAAAAAGGGCCCCCTTCCACTCCAGGGAACAGGGGGTGTGGTCAACTGCAATTGGGAAGCAGTGGAGCTGGGAGGGAGGCTCTTCCCCCCCGGTTTTGAGGCAAGCAGGGGGCTCCCTTGGGGGAAGCCTGTATACCAGGGAGGCTGTAAAGTGTTGGGGTGCTGTGCAGTGGCATAGGCCATTTAGTGGGGGACGCAGTTAAGTGTAGACAGTGGCTAGAGGGCCCCCTGGGTGTTTATTTTATTTTTGATGTTTGTGTTCTGTATCTGGACCTCAAAAAGGGGGTTTTAGGCCGTGTCAAACAAAAGACCTGTGTTAGTTGCTTTCGCTTACCAAAGCGGGTCCGCGGTAATTCCCCAAAGGGGACCAGGAGGGCGCCGGACGAAAGCAAAAGTGTTAAAATTGGTGGAGGATCCCTTGGGCAAGGATGGCACTAACAAACTGTGCACAAGTGGTGCAGGAAAATGCAGTTTGAATGGGGACGGCTTTTAATAGGACTGTGAAAATTTAGCTTTGTGAAAGCAAAGGTGCTTTGAAGCGAACCCCCCCATATACGACTATTCCCTGTGGGGGGAAAGGCTGCCTCAGTCCAGGAGGTGTTTGGAGAGCGGGGGACGACCCCCAGTCAGGGGGACTGTTTGGGCACTGGTATTGTGGATTTAAATGACTGTTCCATTGGTGACATTTTTTGTTTCCCATGGAGGGTGCTCGCCCAGTAATGCGGGGTAATGCAAACAGCGGAAGATAATGAAAAGCCCCAGGCGCATTTTTAAAGCAGAGCATGAGGCAAAAAAGAATTACCAATGGGTTCCAAGTGCTGTGGTGTTGAAGATACAGAGAAAAACGTTTGAAAAGGGGGAAGGGGACGGATGCCAAGGATAAACCAGGCGAATGGGTGGCAATGGAGGGGGGGGCCTAAGGGTTTGGAAATGTGTGGAGAGGATGCCCTGTTGCCAAGAGGCCCTGGGTTCCACACCCCAGCAATCAAAATTGCCAGAGGCAGGAGTTTTTTTACTAGGAGGACCCCAAACGCTAAAGCCGCTGCTGACCTGCAGAGGGACCAGTTGGAATGCCAAGATGGAGAGGTGTGCCCCTGATTGCCTCTAGGAGGGGGGCCCAAAGAGGTTCAAGTGCAAACCTGGAGTTTCCGGTGGGTGGAGCCCCCACCCCTGTTGGCATGACGTCAGCCAGAGATGCCCAAATACCCCAAAAACCCCGGTAAGACGTTCCTGTTTGTGTGAACGGGTGGGGACTGCAGGTATGCATCTTTTATGTGAGGACTTGGCTGGGTAAAAGGAGGTCCCAGTTTGCCAGCCGAAGGCCCAGAGAGAAGTGGCAGGATGAAATTTAAAGGGATGGTAAAGTCGAGGGGGACTGGACGCATTACATGCGATGTTGTGTGGGATGGCACCCCAGTTTTATTTCCCCTGGGTTATAAATCTATGCCTGTGACCCATGACCTATCCAAAGCCTGAGCAGGGGGATGTTGGCTGTGTTACAAAGTTGCTTCAGTATTGCTGTGTGTGAAGAAAAGCACTGTGTGAAAAAGGCCGCAGCAGGGGGGGTTAGTGCAAGTGGCCCTAGAGGTCATGTTCAAGTGCTGGAAGTAGCAAGGTGATGTGTGTCCCGTGAGGGTAGGCAGGTTAGTTCTGTTTGTTGGTCCCAGAGGTGTTTACTGGTTAATGGGAACTCTGCAAGTGGTTTTTCCCTTGGGAAAAAGAAATGGCCTCCAGGAAGGGGGTTGCTCTGTGCTTTTATGAGGGCTCTATACCATGTATGAGGAGAATATGGGTGAAGTACTGGTTAGTTACAAAGGGGGAAAAAACCATCTGTGAAAAAGTTCATTGGGGTGTGGGAGCGGATGCGTAGGGGTCAGTGGTACAGAGGACTGTGATGTTGATTTTCAAATGGGAGCTGAAATTCGTTTGAAAAAAAAACCGTGTGGGCCCAAGGGAGATTTTGTGGCAGCCCCGATGTGTTTACAGAGAAGGGGGGGTCTGTATCGGTTTGACATGCGGGAATGAAGAGTATGTAGGCTGGGACCCGTGTGAGCGAGGTCACATGCTCCAAAGGGCTTTTTTCCAGTGTTTTTTTTGCAATAGTCAAAGGATTGCAAAATGATGGTTTGCAGGAAAAGTGTGTATTAGCCCCCGGGAAAAAAAAAGGGGGTTTCTCGGTGCCCGTGGGGACGGGGGAGAGTATTTTAATCCCGATTTGGGAGGAAGGGCCCCCCTTTTGAGAGGGGGGATAATTTTTCCCCAAAGTTATGGGGACAATGTTGCAGTATCCCGAGGTGGGGGGGTCCCGGCGGGTTTTTTTGGGACGGCGGGGGGGGTGTATTAGCGCCCGATGTCGCTGCCCCTACTTTTAAAAAATGTGTCTGCCCCTTGACCCAGTGCACAATGGAAATGGATGATGTGCAAGATAAAGGGTGACCTGACGAGGGTTGAGTATTCTCCCTTTGGACGGTTACAGGAGATGTGAGGAAACTCGCCACACAGTGCTTTGGGAAGGTCTTTTGCTAACGGGCCGTAAAAGGAGGGGAACAGGGGAATGTGTCACGGGACAAAAAAAATTAATGAAGGGCCATTGCGTAAGGTCGAAAAAGTGTTTGGAGAGGCGCTTTGCTGAAGTGAAAAAAACCCGACATAGTGTGAGGTGGTGATGGTACCGAGCTGTTTGCTGTATACTTTTTGCGAGCGTTCTGGGTTGTGCACTGGTGGTAAATGGCTATGACCTGTGGCTGTCATGGGGGCGAAAGTGCTGGGGTGGCCCCCGCTGAGTATGTGTGGAAAATGTTTTTCCTGAGGTAGGAGAAGCCCGGTGCCCTGGGTAGGAACTTTGACCCAGGGGGAAAGGGACAAGGTGACAAAGTCCTCGGCCTTTTTTCAAGGGGGGGGGATATGTGACAGAGCGATCCCGATTCGCAGGTTTTTGCCAAGAGGGTGGAGGTAGAGACATCTGCGTGCGCCCCTGGAACTGATCTCGTGGGGGAAAAAAAACACCTATTTATGTCATAATATATATATGACCTTACAGTAGTGGTAGAATAGCTCTAGGGGTATGTATGGGGTGGCTTTTTTGGGACAGCCAAAAGTGTGGGTGGGTGGCTGTTCCCCGCATTCCAGGTAAGGGTTTTTGGGGAGTCTCGGAGACCCATTAAAGGCCTCCCACTCCAGGGGGAAAAGGGGGGGTGGGCAAAGAAGTTGGAGCAGCAGGGAGCTGGTGAGAGGAGGCTTTTACCCCCAGGTTGAGGAAACAGGGGGGCGCCCTTTGGGAAGCCGTATACCAGTGGAGGTGGTACAAAAATGTTGGTGGTGTGTGCAGTAGGCATAGGCACTTTTTGAGGGACGCGTTAATTGTAGACAGTGGCTAGCGTAGGGTTTTTTGTATTTTTGAGTTTGTGTTCTGTATACTGGACCTCAATAAAGGTGGTTGAGGCCAGTGTCAAACAGAAGACCTGTGTTAGTGTGCCATTCTGCTTACCAAAGCGGCGATCCGCAGAGCTAAAGTACCCCAGGACGGCCCAAGATGGCGTCCAAGCGCTAAGCGAGTGCTTACAATACATAACAGTGTTCCAGCAAGGACCCCAAATTTTTCGCCTCACAGATCAAAGAGGTATTTCCTGTATATCAGGACAGATTAAGAATACAGAAAAAATGTATATATATGGCAAAAGTTATCCTGGGATGATAACTTAGTAATCTATGAAACACTGGTATATGAAAACCATACCATCCGGTATTTAAACATATAATGAATACACTCCTCACATATACCAATGAATCTACCACAGGTGTCATAAAAAAGACTGTTCCCTCAGAGGAATATCATACTCTCAATATAAGCACTGGTATATGGGATCCATACCATCCGATATTTAAACACGTAATGGATACACTCTCCCCTATCCCATGAGTATTCCACAAGTTCATAAAGGAAACAGTTTCCCAGTCAAAGCATACCATACTCAAAATCCACACAAGTCCTTGCTAGATAGAGATTAACAAAATCCCAAGTGGTTATATGAACAAAGAAACTGCTCTAATCCCAGGTTTAACAAATACTCACAAACCGACACCGTTCCCATGATGCAGCGCATTATTGGAGTTCCTCCAACAGATGACCCCCAAAAAAGACCTATGGTGGGATCCTCTCTCCTCAGGTAAGAGCGGCAGCTGCAGCCCACAAGCTGCACAGCCGGCAATAAGTGGGTCCGGAGCGCAAGCGCGCCGCCCGCACTTCCGGTCTCGGCGCTGCACCCGGTCACATGATGAACAGCTGACCTGAAAACCCGGCAACCTGACAGATACAAAAAACAAGCCGCCGAGACACAGGGGCCCAGCAGAATTATGCTGCGCCAAGTTTAACACAAAGGACAAAAAAACGTATTAAACATGACAGTCGGGAACAGTTAGTCAAGGGGAAATAAAGCTGAATGAGGGAAGCAAGGATTAATTAAACAAAACCCGTCAGGAACAACTAGTTAATGGGATAAGGCTGAGAGACGAAACAAGGATTTTCAAATGAAACAGCAAAATCCAACCGTTCATTCAGTCCTTCTGGGGAGACAGTTTTGAGTCAAAAAATTTCCACTGGGTTTTTCCCTCTGAAGCAGCAACCTACCCCAGTTGCCGCCCCGAATAGGGAAAAACTCTGTCAATCCCCACAAACTTGACACATTTCAAATCACCACCATGTATGATACATATATGTCTTGCAATTGGGGTATCCTTGCCATGCTTGATATCATTCACATGTTCACCCACCCGCCTACGGAATTCTTTGATGGTCTTTCCAATATATTCCAGACCACAATTACAATTGATTTTATAGATCACACCTTTACTTCTGCAATTTATGAATTGGCCAATCTGGAAATCCCTGTTAACCACGGTGCTGTGAAAAATTTTTCCGGTTTCCAGAAATTCACACGGAACGCAACCACTACATCTGAAACATCCCAGGACAGGTTGAGTGAGCCAAGTTCTAGGGCTCAAATTACTTTCAAAATGGCTATGGACTAAAAAGTCCCGAATGCTCTTACCCCTACGATAGGTGATATGGGGGTATTCCCCTATCACCTTCCTCAGGTCTGAATCCAGCTTGAGGATTTCCAATTCTTTGAGATTATCTTTCCCAACAGGAGCAGCCGCTCCTCAAAGTCCCCCAATTAGGCGGAAGATGCCCCCAGTTTCTTTACTCGAATCACTCTTAGGAATCAAGAGTGTACTTCTTGGTTGTTGTAGAGCATTCCTATAGGCTTCTCTAAGGACCCCATCCGGATAGCCTCTATCAAGAAAACGCTTCCTCAAGTCCCTAGATTGATTTTTAAATTCGATAGGGGAGAACAATTTCTCCTCAAACGTAAGTATTGGCCTTTGGGGAATCCCCCCTTGAGAGGGAAGGATGACTGCTGTCCCACCTAAAGAGGGAATTGGTAGCAGTAGGCTTCCAAAAGATTGGGTCTCCAGGGAACCCCCGCTGTCTTCCAGATATGAACATCCAAAAATGAAAAAAGACATCTCTTAATCTATACGTGAAACGAAGATTCAAATCATTATTTTCATTCAAAAAATCAACAAAGGCCTTAAATCCTTCTTGGGGTCCCATTCCACAAAACCAGGATGTCATGATATACCTTTCCAAAATAAATGTCATCCGTACCAATGTATTAGCGTCACCAAAAACAAAGTGATCCTCCACCACCCAGGGGCGATTTGCGTAGGCTGGCGCACAGGAGCTACCCATGGCCGTGCCCTGAGCTGGGGGGTAGATCTTCTTATTAAACACAAAAAAGTTTTTTGGTGAAACAAACTCAAGCAATTGGAGGCAAGCCTATTGTGTCCTGAAAACTGACATCCCCGTGCACTCAAAAATTCTCTGACGGCTCGCATTTGAGAGCCATCAGAGAATTTTTGAGTGCGAAGGCAGCTCAAATGTCAACTCATGTACCCACCACTGTGGATAATCCATTTTCTGAAGACCTCTTTGATGACAAAATGCGGTTGGGGTCCGAAGGCATTTCAAAAGATCAAGAGGCCAAATAGGATCATTTTGTCTGCTCTGACGCCCAATCGCTAATGCCATCAGAGGAGGATAAGAAAGCCGGTCAATCGGCAAAAATCCCAGGCGGTTCGGCAACGCCTTGCAGTGCCTGTTGCTTGTAGCCCGCAGCTCTAGGATATAGAATGTCAGGACGAGGAAGTCACCTGTGCTACTGATGATGATGATGACATTGCGGATCCAACGTGGCATTTCAGCAGAATTTGCTTGCGAGCGCTTCATCACTGGACGAAGAGGAAGACGATGGGGTAGTGTCAGTACGGTTCCGGCCTAAAAAAGGGAGAGGGCGGTCGCACAAGTCCGCTGAGATTATTCTGCCAGCCATGATCAGTGGGGTGGCAGCGGAAACACCGCTCCTCGCTTATCGCCATCGAAAAGGTCCAGGACCTCTGAATCCTGGGCCTTTTTTGATCAAGCCTCAGATTCGCCCAGCGAAATCATATGCCGCATTTGCCATAAACGCACTAAGAACACCACAATGCTCATGCTGACAAGGGCATTGTCTGCACTGACCATTTTGGTGGCTTCTTCAAAACTCGCAACGATGGTGCAAAGCTTGTTTACGTGCCTCCACTCTCGGTGGCTCAACACTCCGAGGTCCTCACTGCTGCTTGTCAGGCCATGCGCCACTTCATACTGCATAATGGCATTACGCTGCTGCCACAATCACTGGAGCATTTGGAGGGTGGAATTCCACTGTATTGCCACGTCAACAATGAGACGGTTGACACCGACATTGTAACACAGCCAGCCAGGACGAAGCAGGGTGCGAACGGCGGAAGTGTGAGCTTAGACCTTGAGCCTTCCTCAGCAGGCAGTCGAGACCCGGGTAGCGCTTTAGAAATTTCTGGACAACGAGGTTCATGACATGTGCCAGGCAAGGGATGTGCTCCAGCCTACTGAACTTAAGGGCGGCAAGGAGATTTCACCAGTTGTCGCACACCACCTTGCCTGGCACCAGGATCTTGCCACCCAGCCACCGCTCGGTCTCATTGCGCAGAGCTATCCACAGCTCTTGACCTGTGTGTTGACATCTCCAAGACACATTTAAATTTTAACACGGGCCCGGTTTTCTCTTGGCACGTGATGCTACTTGTAAACTTTGGGTGAAAAAACCCTTCACCATTCCTGCGGTTTTGAAGAGCGTGTGCCCAGCCTGAGAGCCACCGTCACCACCAGAGACATCCACCCAGCTCACCCAGTGAGCTGTCACAGAGATATAACGGCCTCGGCGGTGCTTACTAGTCCATGTATCGGTGGTCAGATGGACTTTTCGGACCAGATGCAGACAACGCGCTGGAGATTTTAGATGACACGTGGCTGGCCAGGGCAAGGACGGCTTTTCGGGAAAAGAAATGCCTGCTCGGCATCTGGTATTGTGGGACGGCAAGGGTCATGATGTGGCGGAACCCATCTGTGTCCACCAAGCTGAGAGGCAACATTTCCAAGGCCAAAAGCCTGGGAATGCCGACATTCAGGCTTTTGGCTTTGGTATTGTTTGGGTTGAAGTGTTTCTTCTGCTCCCCCACTTGGTACACTGAAGGCTGGCTGCTAGACTATCCGCTGTACGGTGTGCAGGTCAAACTGGTGGAAGGAAAAGGGGTAGGCTGTGTCTCTGGTGGTGCTGGTGGTACTCGGGCGATGGTGGAAGCTGAAGCGGAGGCTGATCCTTGTTTATGCCGCTGAGAGACATGGACAGCAGAGGAACACTTGGTCTTGGAAGTGGCGGAGGAGGAGGAGGCGGAGACAGAGAGTGTGACAGTGGTTGGAAGCCCAAGACCGGTGTGGCCTTTTTTTGCCAAGTGATCACTCCATTTCAACTCATGCATTTACATCAGTAGAGGGAAGAATCTAAAGTGTTTAACCACCACCAACATGTTTAGTCACATGCAAAATAATACTGCCTTCCGTCACTTGGTAATCTGTGGGTCATGCAGGCTTTCGGGTCATGCTGCGGTACAGGACAGAGATAGTCAATGTCCAGTTCAACTAAAATGGTGGTTCAAAGACTACTTTCTTCCAGCACTTTATAATCTGTGGGTCATGCGGGTTTGGGGGTCATGCTGCGCTACAGGACAGGTATAGTCAATGTCCAGTTCAACTAGAATGGTGGTTCAAAGACTCCTTTTCCAGCACGTTTTAATCTGTGTGTCATGTAGATTTAAGAGTCATGCTGCGGTCCAGGACAGGTATAGTCAATGTCCAGTTCAACTAAAATGGTGGTTCAAAGACTCCTTTTTCCGCCACTTTTTAATCTGTGGTCGAATTTAAGTCATGCTGCGTCAGACAGGTAATCAATGTCCAGTTCACTAAGAATGGTTTCGAGACTCCTTTTCCGCCTCTTTTTATCGTGGTCTGCGGTTATGGGGTCATGCTGCAGTACAGGACAGGCATTGTCAATGTTCAACTAAAATGGTGGTTCAAAGACTCCTTTTTCCGGCACTTTTTAATCTGTGGGTCAGACCGGTTTAAGGGTCATGCTGCATTCCAGGACAGGGATAGTCAGTGTCCAGTTTAACTAAAATGATGGTTGAAATAATACTGTCTTCTGGCACTTTTTAATCTGTGGGTCATGCTGTGGTAGAAGACAGGGATAGTGAATAGTCTGTCAGTTTCTTTCTGTGACTCTTGTTGCCTAATTGTCTTGCCTAAGATGTAGTTTACTGTTGTGGATGTTAATTCCAGCTTCTCCACCCCTTTTTTGGTGTAAGAATGAAGGTGTTGTTTCTCTCCCATAGACTTTAATGGTCATCAGCAATAATCTGTTATCGATTATCGACTATCGTCATGATAATTGTCGATATCGACTATTGACTCGATAATGATAGTTGACACAATCGCTCTTCACTACTTATTAATAATCAAATAGATAATACTTGACTATGATTATAAAACAGTTTTGTCCTCCCTGACAGAGCCCCATTTTAAATCTGACATGTCACTTTATGTGGGAATAACGTTTTGATACTTTTACCTATCCATGTGATTCAGAGATTGCTTTCTCATGACACATTAGGCGACATGTATGAATGGGATTTGCCCCTTTTTCTGGGTTTTTGTCCCTCCCCGGCCCAAATTTCCGTTTTGGGGAAACGCAGGGATCCCAAGGGTTAGGCGCACCCCTTCCCCACTTTGGCTGACCTAAATGAAGGGGGTTTTAATGGGCGCGGTGGGGCCGTTCTGGGGGCGGGACGGGGCGGGTTCAAAAATTTCCGAGGATGTACAAAGCGGGTCAGCAAAGTGGGGTGCATTGCGGGCGTCCCCCACCCCGGGACAGGCAGAATATTTGGGAAGTTTTTTTAAAATGATTTTGGGGGAGGAGGGGGAAGCGAAAAAACAAACAGAGGGGGAAAATATAGAAGATCCCCAAAAAAATTTTGGTCCCAGCCCCTTTCCCGGATGGATATGTTTCCCAAAAAAAATTTCCCCTTTTAATTGGTTTTGAAAAAATTTTTTCAAAAAAAGGGTAAAACCTTAAAAAAAAAAAAATATATATAAAAAAAAAATCACTTTCCAAAAATTAGAAGGCGCAAAAAGGGAAAATTAAAGGATCTTGGAAATCCCAGTTTTTTAAAAATTTCCTGAAGTGTTTATTGGTGGGCCCAAAAAACCAGAATCAGAATGGACGCCCAGTAAACCCTTTAAAAAACCTATGGAGAAGTATTGCCCAATAAAGGCGGGACTTTTCCAAACGAAAAATCCCAGGAAAGGGGTTTGGGTTTAAAAGGGATAGGGGGGCTTGGAAATTTCGGGCCCAATCAGAAATTAGGAGCGACGGGCCCCTTAAAAAATAGAGTTTGGGCGTTTTTCCCCAAAATTCGTTTCGTTCCTTCCCCAAATTTTCAAAAAAAAATTTAATTCTTTCCCAAATTATTGGGAAAAAAACACGTTAAAAAAAGTATTTAGGGGGGAAGACCCTGCGGGGTGCTTTTTAAAACGTTGTCCCATGCTAAAAAAAGGGGAGGGGTTGGTTTGGTCTTCTTTCAAGGGTTGTGTTTTAGTTGACAGCAGGGGACGCAGGTCTTTTGAAGCTTCACAAAAAACCCCGGGGCATTTAAAAGGGGGGCAAAAAAACAAAAAAAAAAAGGGGAAAATGTAGTGATAAATTTCTGGAGCGAAGCGGGAAAAAAAAAGCTGGGGGCCAGGTGGCAAATTTTAAAAGGTCTGGTGTGGGGTTGCGGGGGGGCCGGGCCACGGGCGCATGGGGTCGGGACGGGGGCACAAGTTTTTTTTGGGTGGAAAAAACCCAAGGAGTAGGCCACAGAGTGGCACAATGACACAGTGTGGGGTTAACGGAGAGAAAACACCCGGAGATGAGGTCAGCAGTGGCACAAGGGCCATTTGAGGGTGGCAAAAACAGGGTAGGCCACAGAGTGGCACAATAAAATTTTTTGTGGGTTCAGGGAGCACCCTAAGCAGCAGCATGAGTTCAGACGGGGGCCCCAAAATTGAAAAGGTGTGTAGGCTCGGCTTCCCACAGCGGCAGCATTGAGGTCGACAGTGGCCAAGGGACAGTGTGTAGGTCCGGAGGAGCACAGCGAAAGTGAGGTCGGACAGTAACCAATGACCAGGTGTAGGTCCGGAGCAGCCCAGCGGCAGCATGAGGTCAGACTTGGCCCCCAAAGCTTTTTGGGAGGTGGAAAAAAACAGGAGTATGACGGAGGGGGACAATGCCCCATTTTGTGGATTTTCAAGCAGCGGGCCAAAGCAGCGCTTTGGGTCAGCAGTGGCACAATGACTTCTGGATTGGAAAAAAAAAGGAAAGTAGGCCACGGGGGCACAATGACGATTTGTGGGGTCACGGCATCAGCCACAGCAGCAGTTGAGGCCCGGGCGTGGAAAAGAACAGTGTGTAGGTCACACCCGCACCCACACCCGCGCATGAGGTGACAGTGGCACAAGAATTAGGGGGGGCCCAAAAAACGGGAAAACCCCCAAAAAAGTGGCCAATGAAGGGGGTGTAGGCCCCGGCAGAGCCACAGCCACCCAGGGGTCAGCCCAGTGGCCAATGACGGTGTGGGGGTGACGGCGGAGCCAAAAGGGGGATGGGGTAAGAGAGTGGCAAAATGACATTTGGAGGTGGCCAAAAACGGGGAATGGGCCACAGAGTGGCAATGACAGAGGGGATAGGTCCGGCGGGCCCAGCAGCAGCATGGGTAAAAAAGGGCAAAATTTCCTTCTGGAGGGGGAAAAAATGGGGTGGGCCCCAAAAGGGGTGGCCCCAATGACAGAAGGGGTTTGGGGGCCGGGGGGTCAGCATGAGGTCAGACGGGAAAATGACATTTGGTGGGGGAAAAAAAAAGGGAAAAGGGCCCAAAAAGGGCCAAGGGAAAACAGTGTTGAGTTGCCGGCATCAACAGCAGAGCAGCATGAGGTAAAGCCCGTGGCACAAACATTCTGGAGTGGCAAAAAAATGGAGTGGGCCCCCAGAGTGAAAAAGACAGAAAGGTGGAGGTGCGGGGGGCGGAGCAACAGCATGAGGTGAGAGGGGCCCAAAATTGACACGTTTTGGAGGTACGGCCCCGGGCCACAGGGCAGGGAGGGGGCCCGGTGGCAAGACAGAGTGTGGGGGTTTCGGGGCACCCCGGCAGCATGGGTAAGGAGTGGCCAAGGGACATTTGGAGGGGAAAAAAGGGAAATGGGCCCCCAGATTTGGCACAAAAAAGGGAATGTATAGGTACGGCAGCGCCACAGCAGAATGGGGGTCAAAAAGTGGCACTTTCACTTTTCCGGGAAGGTGGAAAAAAATGGAGTGGGCCCACAGGGGGACAATGGAAGAGAGTGGTGGTGACGGCGGGAGAGCTTTGGGTGGACGGGTGGCACAAGACATTTGGGGGGGAAAAAAAACGGGGAATAGGCCACAGAGTGGACAAGACCAGTGTTGGGGTTGACGGCTAAACAGAAGCGCAGCATGGGTCAGACGTGGCAAAAATCACATTCTGGAGCTGGAAAAAAATGGAGTACCCCGGGGTTTAAGCACAATGCAGAGAGTGGAGGTGACGGCGGGGGGCACCCAACAGCATGAGGTCAGGGGTTTGGCAAAATTTACACAGTGTGGGGGTCACGGAAGCGCACCAGTAGCGCTGAGGTCAGACAGTGGCACAAGGCAGAGTGTGGAGGGGGGGGCAATTCCAGATGGTTGGTGGCAGATGGGAAACTGTGGGCAATGTGTGGCATCGGGGGTGGCGGCATCAATGTGGTGGGCAGGTAGTTCAACCCCAAGATTTTATTTCCCCCTTTTTTGGGTAAAGCGTCATGGCTAATGTTGTCTGCGCCAAAAGGGCTTTTGGTTGTGGAAAAATCCGGGCCGTTTCCACGCCTGTTTATCTTGAAAAGGTTCAGTCTTCCCCAAAATTTCCCCAGTGGAAAAGGGGTTCCCCTTTGGGGTTTAACGATGGCCCCGCCGCTTTGAACCCCCGCTTTAAACCCACATTTATGGCCGGGCAGGACAGTTTTCCCCCACTGCAAACTCGGAAAGTTGGCGGACACATCAGTTTGGCTCCCCATTAGCCCGGGGAAATTTTAAACGAGTGCAGAGTGTTCCCCAAGTAGGCCCCCACCTGTTGGCAGGGTCGGCTGAGGGCCCAGCTGTGCTGGGAGTGCCCTCTCACTAGGGGGTGAAGGAAGGTTTCATCAATGACCCCAGATTTTGGTTTGGGCTGGGGTGGAGCGGGTTTCTGCCCCCCCCTTCCCCCCAGCGGCCGCGATTTGTAGTGAGAAAAGCCCCCGGTCAGACCTGTCAGAGGAGGATGGGTGGCCCAAAGGCCGGGGGGCCAAATGGTTATGGAGGAATTCCCCTTTTGTATTTTAATATTTTTTTCTCCCCCTTTTTAGCTGGGGGAAAAAGGGTCCCCTTTTGGACCGGGGCGGAAAGGGGCCAAAAGGGGGGGAGCAGAAGTATCCCTGTGGGGGTGCTGTCTATTCGTCTTTTCACTAGCCAGGAAATAGCATGTTTCGGGCCATTGCACAAGTGACCCCGAGGGGGTCCTGCCCCCTTTTCAATTAACTGTCAAGGTGCTTGCGGGTATTGCCTGTCTTACTCATCTCCCTTAAAATCTTCCCGCTGCTCCGCTCCCCCTTCTTGTCAATGGGTAGAAAATCCCCTCATTTCACCAAGGGCAAAGTTTTTCCAATGTTCCCCCTCTTCCCCCTCTCCTTTTTGTCCCCGCGGGTATGTGGGCCCCGGGATTTGGTCGCCACGTTCCAGTCCCCGCCCCCGGGCAGATTTTTCAGCATCTTTTCCAGGACATGAAGCCGTGAAAGAGTTATTTTAAACCCCTAGTTTCCCGGCGGGTGAAAATAATGTTCCTCCCAATGGGGCCCCAAAAAAGGCAGGTGCACGCCCTTAGCTGCCTGGGTGACATTAAAATTACACGGGAGGCTCCTTTGCCTGGATCTCAAAAAAAAACGTTAATGGCCTTTTTTGTTCATACAAATCTTTTCCAAATGTGCGGAGGAATTTCCAAAGGGTGGAAACATGATATCGGGTTTTTGGGGGGGGCCCTTCTTGGGCCCCCAACTCGAGGGGGTTTTTTTGGTTTTTTGGGAAAGGAATTTAAGTGCATGACATTTTCCCGGCCCTTTCAAATTTTGAAGATCGGTGGGGAAAAACTTTTAGGAACCCTTTTTCCCAAACCCGAGTGAAAACTGGATGGAAAGGGGGAAGGGGCCAAACCCCCCTCGGTGCAGGGGACACCAAGGTTTTCCCCCCCTTTTTCCCTCATCATGGTTCCGGGTTTGCAGTTTGGGGCGGAGAAAGGGCCCCAAAAAATTTGTTTTCTTGTGCATGGGCGCGGAAGTTCCCCCCCTGTGTGATTGTTCGGCCCAGGCAACCCCGGTGTAGGAACTGGTACCCCGCTGTGCCCCACAAAATTTTGGTATGATGGAGCTTTTTGTGGAGGCTGAGATGGTGGTGATGGGGTGGAGGAGGGGCGGGGGCATTGGCGCAGGAGCCGCAGTTTGGGCTGTGGGGGAGAAGCGGCGGGTTCCCGTCCCCAAATTGTTGGTGTGCCTGGGCGGAAGCACATTTAACCCCGTGGGCCCTTTAAAAGGGCATGTTTTTTTGGGGCCCGACCCTGTTCCCGTCCAGAAAATCCGCGCTTGCCGTGCACTTGGGAAAAAACCCGGGAAGTCAAGGAATGGCCCACCCTTTGTTTACTATTTATGAAGTGAGGTACTGCCTTTTTTGGAAAAGGGAAAATTCGGCTTGGAAATTCCATCTCGGCTCGGCACAAGCCCTTTTGTTCTCTTAAGGTGCTTTGTCCACCTTTGGGAAAACGAGGGACTGCAGCACCAAAATTGGAAGGGTACGGTCAGGCCCTTTTGCACTTTGGGGTTGGGGCCCTACTGTTTTCTCTTTAAATCACCTTTCCCGAACGAATGCTGGCGCCATGGTAGCGAGGAAACTTGGACCCGGGGGTATGTCAAAGAAAAAAAGTCCCCTTTTGCAGAGGTGGTGGGGGCCTTGATGGCTGCAATGGTTGGGTTCCCTGGGTGCTGCTGCTTTTGTTGCGCGGCGGGGGGAAAGGAAAACCCCCAATCTGGGGCAAGTTTCTCCCCGGCCAAAGGGTGGTGCGTTTAAAGTGTTGGGTGGGGCGTTGGTGCCAAAGTTAGTCCCCGGCCCAAGCTTCCTTTTTTGCCTAGGGGATTCTAATTACCCTATTCGGGGTTTCCCCGGTGTCTTAGCAAAGAAAATTTCCAAAACCGCCCATAAAAGGATTTTTCCGCCCAAAGTCTGCACTGAGTGATATGCCCCCGTGCCTCGCGAGCCCCGGCCGCTACTTTCTTGGGGCCCGCGAAGCGGGGTTTTTACCCCGGGGGCCCCTTTTGGGTCCCGACCTCAATGTGCTTTTGCTGACTCACGGCCCCCAGGACCCCCTTTTCTGGTGCGCCCTGCCTGACGGCAAGCTGACGCCCTTTCCTGACGGGGTGGAAGCCTTGCCTCACCCCCGGGCCCCCTGCGGTTGGCTCATCATCAAATTTTTTGTGTTTCATCGTCATGCTTTTCCTCATCACCGGGGCTTGGTATGCAGAGGTGACCCCCACAAATGACCCCCCCCCTGCCACCCCAACAAACTATACTTTGGCCCCTACTGGGAAGAATCAGGCGGTATTGGCCCCATTTTTTCGCTGCCAAAGGGAGTGTGACTGCCCCCAAAATGTTCATCCCCGATATATATTTGGGGCTGAAAAAAGAACCCCATAGGAGATCTCTGGTTTAGGGGAACCGGGGGGACAGGGGGGGGTTTTTAGGACAGGTGAGGGCCCCTGACCCGCTCCCGGGGCCCTGCCAAAAAAGGGTTGTGTTGACGTTCCCCCGCTCTTGGGGGGGTTGTCAGAGGGCATTGGGGAGGAAGTGGATGACCTGTTTAACCCAAACAAAAAACCATTTTTGGGTTTCTAACAAACCCCACCCCCCCGCCCAAATGACAGCGGAGTTTTGGCCTCACCCGAGTGACCCCGCTGCGGCGTCCCTTGCTTTTGTGCGCCTTTTTGGGGGAAGTTTGCATCTGCCAATCGGGAGGGTGAAGAGCCTGCCCCCTCTCGTCTGAATATGTTTGTTCTAAAAAAGTAAGACATGTTTGATGAAGATATTGTATTTTGATAAATAAAAAACCCGTATTTGATCCAAATTTAACCCGTAAAAAAGTTTGGGAAAAATTGGGGTTAAATTGCGCTCCCCCAAATTTGGGGGAAAAAATTTTTTGGATGTGCCCTTTTAAAAATCTGTGTATTTTACAGAATATAAAAGCCCAAAAAAGGGTTAAAATTTAACCCTTGGATTGAATTATGCCACGAGTTTCTTTTGGGGGGGGGTGGAAAAAGACGGTTTTTTTTTGTCACCACAGAAAAAACAAGTTAAATTTAACCCCCGGATGTTAAAATTTCGCAAAAAAAAATT
This sequence comes from Phyllomedusa bahiana, assembly GCA_025379985.1. Lineage (NCBI taxonomy): Eukaryota > Metazoa > Chordata > Amphibia > Anura > Hylidae > Phyllomedusa > Phyllomedusa bahiana. Next base: position 13,024 of record JAODAL010009430.1, on the reverse strand, counting down.
GAGCAGCCCCAAACTTTCGAGCTTTTTTGGTGTTACAAAAGGGGGGGGTTTTTTTTGTACCCCAAAAAAAGAAAAAATTGTAATTAACCCCCTTTCTTGTGTTAGTAAGGGAAAATTTTTTTTTTGGCCCGGGGAAAAGACGGTTTTTGGAGTACCACAGCAGCAGACCCAAAGCTTAAAATTAAACCCGGGGTTTTAAATTTTGCAAAAAAAAATTGAGCAGCCAACAAAAAAGGGGCTTTGTAGCGTGTTAAATTGCGGGGTTTTCTACGTACCCCAACAAAAGAAAAAAAATTTTAATTAAACCTTTTTTGTGAAATTTTGCCCGGAAAAATTTTATTTTTTTGGGGTAAAAAAGCCCGGGTTTTTTGGAGGGCCCACAGAGGGAAAAAACGCTTAATTAACCCCGGATGTAAAAAATTTCGGGAAAAGAATTGAGCAGCCAAAAAAGAAGTGGTATTTTTTTTGTAAAAAAGCTGTTTTTTAAATGAATACAAAAAGGAACTGGCTTAGATCCCCCCGGATATTTAATGTGCTGTGAGCAGATAGGATTTAAAAAGTTATGCAGGGAGCAGTGGAGGGACACTGGGGCTTTAGATCCAATACCCAAAAAAACAGAAAATGAAAATTAAGAGAAGCAGTTTGAGGGCAAGGGGAGAACCCCCCCAAAAAATGCATGGAGGCTTTTGCCCTTTTTCCCCCAGAAAGGTTTGCCCAAAGTAACGCTGTGTTTACAGCCATTTTATCAACAAAAGCACATTCCCTTTTTTCCGAATTACCCCAAAATTTTGACTTCGTTAAAAAACCCAAAATTTTTCCCGAAAAATTTAAATGAATTCCATTCGTTAGAATCCCAATTTGCCATCTCTAATTATAAAACCCATGGAAAAAAATTTACCAATCAAAATTTAAAGGGGGACGTTCAAAAAACAGTAAAAAATTTGAAAAAAAGGGATTGATTGAGTTGGGGGGCTTGGTTCTGGCCCAAACAGAGGCGAGCTACTTTGTCCCTTTTAGGGCTATGGCCGATCGGGGCAAAGAAATCTGGGCTTAGGGTGGGATGGAGTATGATTAAAAAAAAAAAAGTTTTTTTTAGGTTGGAAATATTATTGAAAAAAAGCTGAAAACCTTTTTACAAACAAAAATTCAATCAAATCCCTAACAACGCGTTTTTTCGCGGCCCGGCGCTACATCGGGAAATTGCGATATAGAACATTGCCGGGAAATACAGTAATTAAAATTTCCCTGTAAGCTTTCTCATTGGTCGGCAGAAAACGCCAATCAGAATAGGAGCGACAGTAAACCCTTTTATAAGCTATGGAGAAGTATTGACAAATAAAATGCAAAGGCGGGAAAGTTCAAAATAAAGTAAAAAGGCAGAAAAGAGCTGATTGGGGTTGAGCCAGGGCAGAGATTTGAATCCACCAATCATATGAGTGGTCTATTTTTAGTGGAGAAAGAAGGGCGCGGGTAGAAGGGCGCCTAAAAGTTATTACTGTTCTATGGGAATATTTAGTACTGTGATTGGTTGGGGGAAAGGGGGCTCGTTTTCCTGCTTAGCCAATCAGCGGTGAGCTACCTTCTCATAGGAGTTTATGGGGAAAAGAAATGCAGAGCGAGCCCCTGTTTGTGATTGGCCAAGTTAAAAGAGGCACGGTTATTTGGGCCAATGGGAGAGCGAGCGACGCTCTTATGGGTTTTCTAATGCAATCTATTATAAACTGTCATGGCCGAAAACAAATGATAATACTCCCGAAGTTGTACCGATCTGTATACAAAATGAACAATAATATGGGGGTAACGAAAAAAAAATTTATTCAATAAATTCATTTTTATTTCTTTATTTTCGTTAGCCAATGATCAATAGTATGGGTGTAACGAAAATAAAGAAATAAAAATTAATTTATTGAATTAATATTATTTTTTTCACTCCTATTCTGATTGGCCAGGATTGCCAAGCCCCCGCTAGCTCAACCAATCAGCTCTTTTCTGCCTTTTTACTGTATTTTGAACTGTCCCGCCTTTGATTTTGATTGGTCAATAGTTCTCCATAGGTTTTAATAGGTCCCTGTCGCTCCTATTCTGATTGGCCAGGATTGCCAAGCCCCCGCTAGCTCAACCAATCAGCTCTTTTCTGCCTTTTTACTGTATTTTGAATTTGCCCCGCCTTTGATTTTGATTGGTAAAATACTTCTCCATAGGTTTTGAGGGTAAACTGCCGCTCCTATTCTGATTGGCTGGTTTCTGCCGCCCAATGAGAATAGCTTACAGAATTTGAATTACTGTATTTCCCGGGAATTTCCAATATCCAAATTCCTGATGTTGCGCCGTTCTTGATTTTGGAAAGTGATTTTATTTATGTATTTTTTTAGTAGGTTTGAGCTCTTTTTCAGATAAAGTTTTACACCTAATAAAGGCGATTTTTTTTTCATACTCCATGCCGCACGGACATCTTTAATGATTTTTCGCTGTTTTCCAGCCTGTCTCGAATCGGAATACATGTTCGGCGCAGTGCGGGACTGCGCCTAAGTCCGGCACTGCGCCCCACACACTGACGAGGCGCGGTGAACTTTTCACCGCATGTATGAGCGCACCTCCTCGGACGGCAAATCTCAGGCGCAGTCCCAAACTGCCCCTAAGTTCCCGCATTACACCTCACACACTGGCGAGGCGCGGCGGACTTTACACGGCATGTATGAGCGCACCTCCTCGGGCGGCGAATCTTAGGCGCAGTCCCGCACTGCGCCTCAGACACGGGCGAGGCGCGGCGGACTTTACACCGCATGTATGAGCGCACCTCAGCGCCGACATACATGAGGCGCAAATTTCGCCAGAAAACTGGCGAAAATGTGTGCTCCGACTCGCAAGATTCATACATGTCGCCCATTGTGCTTTAAAATGCTTCAAAATGTTGTGACAATTTTGAAAAATTTGCCATTTTCAAAGTTCAAAAATTTCTGCTTGCAAGACAGTTATTTCACACAAAGTAGTTTATAATTAGCACCTACCATAATCTACCGTAGGTTAGCATTATTTTTTAAATGTCTTTTCTTTTTTTTTACAACATTAGAGGGCTTACAAATTCAGTAGTAAATTGTCACATTTTCAAGAAAATTTGCAACAGTGAATTTTTAGGGACCAGTCCAGTTCTGACCTGTTTTTTTGATACCTCCATAAATGACACTATTTAGGAAAGACATCTCTTAGCCTATTCAAAAAAGCATTTAGGAAGTTTAGTAATCCATTAGGCATTTCCCAGAAATTAAAACAAAGTAGAGGTGAAACTTCAAAATTTTTTAATTTTTATCCATTATTCACTGGAACACTGTAGCTGTGACCAGGGAAATGCAACTCAATCTCGATTCCCCCAATTCTGAGGTTTTTAGAGTTATCCAATATGTGGCCTTAGTGTGCTAATTGGCTCAACCACAAGCCTCAGAGTAGGAGGAACACCTACCGGACTTTGGGCGCCATTACATGTTTGCGGACACCCTAAGATGCTAAAACTTAATAAACACCCCTAAAAGACCCCATATTGGAAACTACACCTCTTTAAGAATATATCCAGGGATGTAGTGAGTATACTGACCCCACATGTGTTAGATGCATTTTTCATTTTCACAGCCAAAAGCTAAAAAAAAAGTGTGATTTTCCAACAATTTTAGCTGAAAAGGATTAATTTTTACAATGGTTCCTGGATAAAAAGCATCCCAAAATTTGTTATGCAATTTCTTCCAAGTTTGACAATATTCTATATGTGGGTGCAAACTGCTGTTTGGGCACATGGCAGGGTGTACAACGGAGGGAGTGCTATTTGGCTTTTGGAAGACAGATTTTGGTGGGTGTCATGTCGCATTTGCAAAGCCTCCAAAGTACCAGAACAGGTGAAACCTTCCAAAAGTCACCCCATTTCAGATTCAACAGCCCTCAGGGATCTCATCTACAGGTGTATTGTGTATTTTTGGAGCACAGGTGTTCCATAATTTTTTTTAGCATTGGGCCATGAAAATGGGGGGAAAAAAACAGTTCCACCATTGTTTTTTGGGCTTCATTTTTACATCATTTGCCATACAGTATAAGTGACATGATAACTTTACTATGTGGTACTACAATTGTATAAATTTTGTATAGTTTTTATTCTTTTTTTTATTTTTACACAATATAAAATGCATTTATAAAAAATAGCATTTTTATGTCATCATAGTCTGATAGTCATAACTTTTTTATCATTTTGTGTATGGAGCTGATAAATGACTTTTTTTCCTGCAAGATTAGTTGACGTTTTTATTGTTACCATTATGGGGTTCAAATGATCGCCTTAGTCTGAGAGCCATAACTTTTTTTTTTCTGTGTACAGAGCTGTGTATGGGCTTGTTGTTTTGTGGGATGAGTAGACATTTTTATCTTTTTCTTTTTAGGTGGGACAAGGCTTTTTGATAATTTTTAAATCCATTTTTTGGAAGCCAGGGTGAAGAAAATACTGCAATCCAAGTAGTGTTTTTTATTCTTATTTACAGCGGTCACTGTGCAGTATATGTGTGTGTTAGTTTTACTCTGTGGATCAACAAAATTATGGCGATACCCAATTGATATAGTTTTTTTATGTTGAGGCACTTTAAAAAAAAAAGGGTCACTTTGCCGAATTTCTCGACAAAAATAAATTTCCAGGTTGCACAGAGCCTGCAGGTTGCTGTAGAAGGGTTGTCCCCAGGCAAAACCCCTTCCCGAATGGGCGTAGGGGATTTCCCCTTTGCGGGTAGTGACTTCCCAAAAAAATGGACTTATCCATTTCCCTGAGGGGTTCGGCGGGCTTGGGGGGGCCCCACGCCCGATCGGGGCAGGGGGACCAGCGGTAAATTACCCCCCGGGCCGAAATGCCGTTTAAACCGCGGGCGGAGTGAGCTCGGCCGCGGAGGTGTTTACCCCCTTTATTCCCGCGCTCCCGGAAAATTTAAACCCCAGGCAGGAGGAGTGAGCCCCTTCCCTTTGCTCTGCCGGTGCCGCACTTTTGTGGGGTTTACCAATCCCCTGTCTGTTGACCCCGGGGAAGTGAACGGCATTTCCCCGGTGTCTTCGGGTGACTTTTCACGATCCCGATGCATTGTGGGATGGTGCGGTAGTTGTCATGGCGCCGGGAAACCAGTACTAATATGCGCATGGTTTTCCCTTTCAAACCGCAATTTAAATGTTTTCCGGTTAAAAGAAAAAGTGAAAAAAAGGGAAAAAAAAAGTAAAAATAATGTCAAAAGTGAAAAAAAAGTAAAACAAAACAAAAAAATTTTTAAATAAAAACACGAAACGCCCTTTTCCCTTTCCCAAATCCCAAATCCCCCCAAAAAAAGACAAAAAAAATTTAAAAGTCCCCAAAATTTGGGTTTTATCGCCGCGTGCGTAACGCCCCAACCTATAAATATGTCATTTTAAAAATTAACGCGTACGGTGAATGCCTTTTAAAAAAAAAAAAACAAAAAACAGTCACAGAATTGCGTTTTTTTTGTAATCGGGCAGCACAAAAAAATGGAAAAAAAAGCGAAAAAAAACCCTCTTTAAATCCCCAAAGGGTTTTTACCAATTAAAATTTCATTTTCCCCCCGCAAAAAAAAAAGTCCTTACACGTCTCTGCATAGGGAAAAAAATTAAAAAAGTTATGGCTCCCCAGAAGACAGCGATGCATAAATATTTTTTTCCCACAAAAAAAAATTTTTTTTTTTTTTTAAAGTGCTTAAAAATTTTAAAAAAAACTATATAAATAGGTTTCCCCGGGGTAATCGTACGACCCAGAGAGAAAAAGGGAAAACGGGGTCATGGATATGCACGAAGGGAACCCCTGTTAAAAATAAAAAAACATACTGGGATTGCAGTATTTTCTTCCCCCTGCCTTCCAAAAAAGGTTTTAAAAAATGATAAAAAAAGTTTTTTTCCCCCCAAAATTTTTGATACCAAAAAAAAAGGGCAATTTCCCGAAAAAACAAGCCCCTACACAGTTTTCCGTACACGGGGAAAAATTTAAAAAAGTTATGGCTCTCAGATAGGGCCCGAGGGCAAAAAGGGGTTTTTTTTTTTTTGAAAAAAAGGTTTTTATTGTGTAAAAGCAGAAAAAACCAAAAAAAAAATATACAAATTGGGTTTCGTGAAATCATATCGACCTGCTGAGAAATTTCTAGTTTGTCGGTTAAAAATTGCACGGTGACCGCTGTTAAAAAAAAAAAAATAAAAAGAAATACGGGGAAATGCTGTATTTTGTTAAAAATCCCTCAAAAACCTTAATAAAAAGTGATCAAAGGGCATATGCCCCCCAAAAATGGTAATAATAAAAACGTTCCAAACTCATCCCCAAAAAAAAAAGCCCGGGGAAACAAATCCGTATACAGAAAAGGAAAAAAGTTATGGGGTGTCAGAACAGAACAACATAAAAAAGCAATTTTTTTTTTTAAAACCCATTTCTTTTGTGTTAAAAATAATTTAAAACATAAAAAACTATATAAAATTTTATATCATTGCCCAAATTTTTACCAACCCCAAAAGTAAAAATATCCTGAATTTTTACTGCACGGCGAACTCTGTAAAATTTAAGCCCCAAAAAAAAAAAGGCGGGAAATTTCGTTTTTCTCTCATTTTTTATAAACCCCAAAGCAAAAAAAAAAAAAATTTTTTTAACACCCGTGCACCCAAATGTACAAAACACCCCCAGATGAGATCTATGGGCGTGCTGAATCCAAAAAGGATTGACTTCTGGAAAGGTTTTTACCCTTTTTCTGGTACTTTTGGGGGTTTGTAAATGCGACCCCTGGGGCCCCCAAAAAATTTGGGTTCCCAAAAACCCCAAAAAGCGCTCCCTCCCCTTTACGCCTGCCATGCGCCCAAACAGCAGTTTACACCCCCCATTTGGGAATTTTTTGCCCAAAAATTGGGGAAAAAATTGCTTTTAAAAGGTTTTGGGGGGCTTTTTTTCCCGGATTTTCCCTTTTTAAAAAGTTAAACATTTTTTAGCTAAAAATTGCGATTATTGAAAAAAAATTTTTTTTTTAATTTTCCAAACCTAAACGCCTTTAAAAATTTTTTTTGGGCACACCTGTGGGGGGCGATAGTTTATACACCCCGGATATTTTCCATAAGGGATGTAGTTTCCAATTAAAGGGGTTATTTTTAGGGGGGGTTTATTAAATTTTAGACCTTTGGGTGTTGCAAACCCGAAAAAGGCGCTAAATTAAAAAAGGGAATGAAAAAAGAGGGCCCCAGAGTCCGTAGGTGCTCCTCCTATTTTTGGGGCTTGTGGTTGAGCCAAATAATGCAATTGGGCCCCATATGGGTACTCCGAAAAGGCAAAGAAACTGGGGAAATTTTAATTTTTAAGTTTTTATTTCCCTGATTTACAATTTAACCCTTATTTTTGGAAAAATGTATAAAAAAATTTAAAATCTGCAAAAAAAAAAAAATGAAAATTTTTTTAAATTTTTCTTCCCCTTTTCCCTTTAAATTCCCCGTGGGAAAAACCTAATGCTTTTTAAAAACTTCCTAAATGCGGTTTTGAATAAATTTAAGGGGTGTAGTTTCTTAGATGAGGTCATTTTTTGGGGGTAGCAACATACAGGTCAATCAAAAAACATGTTTGGGTGGAAACTGGTCCTTTTAAAAAATTTTATATTGCAAATTTTGTTGAAAATTTGAAAAATTTAAAACTTTTTCTTTTCCCCCTAATTTTCGTAAAAAAAAAAAAAGGGCATTTTTAAAAAAAAGATGCCAAAATACAGCAGAATTTTGGGTAGATGCTAGTTTAAAATTTTTTGAGTTTGGAAAAACTATCTGTCTTACATGCAGAAAAATTTTTAAGTTTAAAATTGGTAAAAATTTTTTAAAAATTTTTTACAATTTTTGATATTTTTCACAAAAAAAAACAAGCATTTTTTTGGGCCAAAATTTTTTACTTTTTCCCTTTAAAACACAATGTGTCCCCGAGGAAAAAAAATTTGAAAACACATGGGTTGGTTTTAAAATGTCAAAAAAGTTTTTCACATTTAAAATTTACCCCGGGCAGATTTTTAAAAAAGGGGCTCTGTCAGAGAGACCAAAACTGGCCCCCGGGGGTAAGGGGTTAAATTTTGCAGAGGAAGCCCTTTGGGTTTTGGGCTTCATTCAATGTTTTTGTTTTAGTATGTTTCGCACTTGGGCTGCCGCCCCTCTTGAATCGGGTTCACTATAAAATTCCCTGGGCACCCTTAAAAAGGCAAAACTGACCAAAAAAAATGAAAGGGGGGTGTAGGCCCTTATAAAATATGCAGGACAGCGGGGGAAAAAAACAAGCTGAGGGTTTAGGTGGCAACACCCGTGCAGAGTGTGGAGGTGACGGCGGCAGCCACAGAAAGAGAGGTCAACAGTGGCACAATGACTTTCTGGAGGGGAAAAAACAGAGTGGCCAAAGTGGCAATGAACAGTGTTAGGTCACAGCAGCAGCAGCATGGGTAGACAGTGGCACAATGACATTCTGGAGGGGCAAAAACAGTAGTAGGCCACAGAGTGGCACAATGACAGAGTATTGGCCCCCCATTAGATAGGTATATAGCCCGCCCCCAGTAGATAGCTACATAGGCCCACAGATAGATAGATATATAGGCATCAACTGTAGTGGATAGGTTTATAGCCCTCTGCCAGAAGATAGGCCCCCATTGCAAAAAAAAAAAAAAAAACCTTCTCCTTATTCCCCCGCGGATCGTCACTCTTCAGGTACAGGAAGTACCAGGTTGTGTTATTATAGACCCATCAATTCAGTCATGTGGTGGTGTTGCAACTGGGACCACCTAGACTCCTGTAGCTATGCTACTGGTAAGACAAATTGTCTACAAATTGAGAAAACTTTGTAGTTGGTTTCTTATTAACATCACTCCCAGGGCACAAAGGGCAGTCCTGAAAAGAGATAAGAAGAAACAGAAGGTAACAGCAAAGGACTAGGGGGATTTTTTAAAAACCTTTTTTTTTCTGTCCACTTTTTAAAAAAGAAATGGGAACGTAACATGAAGTTAGCCACTACTGTAAAAAATCTAAACTTGAACCATCTCATTCATGGTGTAGGTTTGTGGCTGCTTAGCTGCATAAACACTTGCAATCATTGAGGGAAGAGCATATTCAAAGATGTATCAAAAATTTTTTAAAAGAAAAATGTAAGGGACAGCAGGGGTGTGAAAATTAAGTTGTAGAGCAGTTGGGTTATACAACAAGGCAATGTCCCAAATCATGCAAGTAAATCAACTAAGGATTGGTTTAAAAAAAAAAGGTAAATTCATGATTTGGAATGGTCAAGTTACAGTCTTGACCTTATCAAGATGTGGTCCTATGACCTACAAAAAAAAGGGAATTCCCCAGGGGAAACCAAATTACCAGAAGTATTTGTTTGAACAAAACCCCAAAAGTATATAAAGAATTATCCAAAGTCTTATTTGCAGCTAAAGGAAATGGTGGAGATAACCAGGGTCATAGTTAGGGCAGTATAGCTGGTACATGTTTGGTAAAAAGAACAGGTCAACTAGTTTTGCCAAACTAATTATCTCAATTTTCTGCGTTTCCCCCAATCCTGTTTTCCCTGTAGGCAGAAATAAACAAATTTAAATGGCATTTCCCCACCTGAGTACCCCTTTTCTAGAATAGTAACTAAAACAAAATTTTTATATGTACACCCCAAAAAAAAAATCAATCTTAGCACTGAACAACATAAACTTATGAAACTGAAAAATATTTCCAGTTAATTACATATGTTTTGAAAACATTAAAAAGATGTTTAATAAAAATAACAAAAAGGCTGCGTGAGGACACCTTGTTGCCCTCACCGGAGACAAGATGAGAAAGCAAGGTTTTTTTTTTAAATTGAGGCCTGCATACCTAATTACCGAGGGGGCGTTGTATAGTTACCTACCCACTGGGAGGCATATATTCCTATCTACCTAATGAGGGGACCTATATATCTACCTAGCTACTGAAGGTGCCTATTTACCTACCTCCCTACTAGGAGGGCCTAAGTACCTTCCTCTCTACTGAGAGGACCTATATAACTTCCTATCAACTTAAGCGGCATTTTTACCTGTCTACCCCCAAAGGGGGGGAATTTTTAAAAAAAATTACTTACTGGGGGGACCAAATAGCTATTTCCTAAATAAGGGGCCTATATACCTACCTTCCTACTAAGGAGGCCTTTTTTAAAACCCAAACCCCCCCCCCAAATGGGGGCCTATATACTAACTTACCTGCTGAGGGGGCCTTTATATCTTACCTGCTTACTTACCAACATTACTATACTTATCTACCTAAAAATGGGCCCCAAAAATACCCCAACCCCTCCCAAAAATCACCCACTTTTCTACCTGCTAGGGGACCCATATACTAAAGTTTTCCCACTAGTTTTTTCCTATACAAAAACCCACTTACCAAAAATGAGGGGCCTATATACAAAATTTCCCTCTACTTTAGGAAAGGCCCTTTTTAAACTTACCTACTTACTCCCCACTTTACAAAACTTTTCCTAACCCCAAATTGGGCCTATATAACCAAAGGTTTTTCCCTAAGGGCAAAAATATTATCTCCTTTCCCATGAGGGGGGGTACTTTCCTACTTAAAATACCTGGGGGCCTTTTCCCATTTTTAAATTTAAAAGGGCCCTTTTCTAACTAACTACCAGGAGCCTGCCTCCCCAGCTGGGAAAGGGGGCTACCTTCCAGTAAGCTACGTACCTAAGGAGCCCTTTCCCCACAAAAGAGGGGCCTACCAACTTTTTTATCTAATGGTGGTCTAGCTTATAAGGGGTGAGCATATCTACATAATGGTGAGCATATCTACCTAATGGAGTGCCTAAGTATGTATGTATCTAATGGGGGCTCACCTATCTATTGGGTGGGGGTTATCTACCTAATGGGGGCTTACATACCTAATGGTGGTTCTTATACCTTTCTAAACCCAATAAAGGGGCTTTAACTTTCTTTTTTAGGTAGAGTCTAAAAAAAAAATCATTTTAAACTACATTTCTAATCTAAACTTTTTTTTGGGGGTTTTTTTTTTTTAAAATATTTTCTGTCTAGGACACCAAGGGGGGCATTATTTTCATTTGGGGCACTAAAGGATGGGGGGCCTTTTTTAGGGGGGGAGTAATAGGGAGTTAAAAATGAGGGATATAACATGTTAGTAAAAACGCAAAGATGGGGGATCTGGGAGACTTCATCATAGTTTATTTTTGGGGCCCGATGGAAAAAAAAAAAAGAAAAAAACAGTAAAACTCATCAAGAAGATGTCACTTATGGTCACTGGATGTTAAATTTCACTGTTTAAACACTTATATTTTAAAGAAAAAGAGCCCGTGTACAAATTTTATTTCCATAAATGGCCCCCTCTATGGTTTGGGAATATTTGTGGGTTAAAGTAATGGTTTTTTTATTTAGTAACTGTACAATGGTAAAAATTAAAAATCCCCTTTAAAAGTAGTGTATTGATTGTGATTGGTGGTTTTTTTTTTTTTTTTGGTTTTTTTGGGAAAGTTATTGGTGATATTGATGCTGGTATGTTGAGTTGATGAGTAACACTATTATGGACTATCGTCCTATTAGTATAATGTGGCAGTATAATTTGGACTTTAAACATTGTTATTAGTAAAACTGATCTTGGTATACGGTCTTGAACAATAACATTATAGTGTTATTAGTCATTATACAAAGATGATATGCATTGATGTGGTGGCATTCTTTGGCTCTTGTATATGTACTGATCACAAAATAAAGATAACATATCAATTAAACTGTACAGTGTATACTCCCCAAAAAAGTAAACCCAAAAACAGTTGGGCAATTGCATTCTTTCTCCCTGTTTATTTTGGCTTTAGCTGTATGCAGACCTAAAATTTCTGTTGGCAACCATGGAGGTGACTGTTAAATGAAGAACTTTTTTTTTTTTTTTTTAATTAAAGGGTTCACTATTTTTTCCATGTTGATGTTTTGTGAATGCTAAGACATAAGAAAAAAAATTAAAAAAAAAAAAAAAGGTGGGGAGGAAGGGCCCCAACCCCCAAAAATAAGTAAACTTTTTGAGAGTTGGGCCCTTTCCTCCACCCCCTCTTTTTGGGTCTTTTCCCATTGGAGATTAGTACATTTTTTCTTTTATCCAAGTATGTAAGGGTTTTTGGAGGCTATGTGCATACCCTTTCATCATGTTACTTCTTTCTTTCTTTTTTTATACTGGTAGGTGAACTGGTCACATACAAAAAACTTTTTTGTCTTTGTTAATAAAATACATGAACAGTACAGCTGTTTGTCTGTTTTTATTATTTGAATTTGTTTTTTTATAACTGTTCTTACATAGAAACAACCCAACTTTATTAGCAATCAATGCAAAAATTAGGAATTCCATATTCACTTTTGATCTTGCAGCTGTATTTTCATATTCATTATCTCTCCTTTTAAATTGCATCTAAGCGTCTTGCTCTATACTGAAGAAACAAGCACTAAAAAACAGCTGTCTACAAACAGGTGACTCTTTCTTTTGGAGGATACTCTGGTTTGGTTAAGAGAAGGGGAACATCTCTCCTTATGGAGAGCACCAGTTTAAAGGGGTTAGGTTTTGATTGCCTTTTAGCCCTACTAACATTCATATCACAAAACATTATGGAAAGGAGCTGGAAACACTGGCCCCTCTATAGTTGTAACAAATCCCCCAAATTTAATTTTGTTTTACGAATTTTGAGAAAAACAAACAGGAATATTAGTCAAGCCAATATTGCTCATCTACATACGCTTTCGGGGTTTTTTCCCCCCATCAGTTTTGAGCAGGGGATATTGGGTTGACGGGTGGGGGGCAAGATTTGGCTGAGAAGGGGACATCTTCCTTATGGAGAGCCAGTTTAAATGTGAGTGTAGCCCAAAATCCTCTGCTCTCACTGTGAGGGGCAAAAACCCCCAAACGGCGTATGTAGTGGCAATATTGGGTGACTAATAGTCCTGTTTGCTTCTCAAAGTTCAGTAATAGAAGTAAATTTAGGGTTTGTTCAACCAAAAAT